>APFE030796700.1:0-12447 GCA_000404065.3 Pinus taeda | reverse complement strand
CATGATCATGAATAGGTGGGAGGCCTTTGGGAGTCTCAAATACCTTGGAATGATTGTCCAAGACTTTTTGGAGATCTCGAGAAATAGATGATTTCGATGTGGGAACCTCTAGCAAACATAATTGTGTAATTATGCCTCATTGTTCTTTATTTAGAAGTTTTGTCATTTCTTTAGAGCTGATTATCTTTCCTAGTTTCCCTATGATACCCCTTAATTCAACTTCATTTCCTTCTAAAGAAAATTTCAAGAAAATTTCTTGAAAATTAAAAGCTATTGTACCCAAGGATTGTAGTGATTGGACTCCTAGTACAACATCAGAACCACCCATTGGAATGGAAAGCATTGGGCTATTCAATACATATTCTCCAATGGATATCTTGATATTATGGAACTTTCTAGAGCAATTTATGGTTCCTCCACTTGCAACCATCACTTGACACTTTGGTGTTGAATATAGGAAGCAAATCAATTCCTTGGCTATCTTACAATGAATAAAATTATGGGTATTGTCTGAATCAATCAACATTATTACCTTTTTCTTCTTGATATGTCCTTCTATATTGATCATTTGAGTGGTAATTCTAGCCAGTGCATTTCAATATATGGTTGGATTCATTTCTTTTTTCTCTAGGGTTTGTTCCTTGTGTATATCCTCTTCTTTTGACGTTTCTAGTTCCTTTTCTTCCTCCTCTTCTCAATCTATGTAAAATAATTTCTTCTCAGCACACTTATGACTTTTAGAGTATTTGTTATCACAATTGTAACAAAGCCCTTTTTTTATTTTTTATTCCAATTATTGTGGTGTCAACCTTGTAGGTTGTGGAAGGCTAGGAGAAAAAACACTTCCATATTTATAGTTGTGAGTGGTAGGTTTCCTTGTTGCTATAATTTTTCTTTCCATTTTTCTTGCCAACCTGAATGCCTTCTCCAATGATTCAGGTTCCCAAAGGTGAACCTCATGTTGGATGTTATCATTTAAAGTCCCTATGAACACATCAATCTTATGCTCCTCTAGAATATCTTTCGTTGGCATTATGATACAAGTGTTTTCCGTGATGGAAACTCACTCATAGGTCAATTTAGTTTTGGTAAAACGAAACTCATAGTACAACATGTATATTCATAGGTTACAGGGCAACGGAAGAGAAGAACGGGAAGATGGAACTAAGGTCTAATGATCAAAATAAAAAAGGTAAAGGAAAAAGCTAATACACGATGGTCCACCTAGTCAAAATAGCGTATACACGCTATTCCACATAACAAAAAGAGCGTATACATATACACACATTCCCACAAAAAGAAAAGCACGTACATGATTTGAAAACCTAGGTTTTGGTCCGAGGTATTTGGTCCATGGTATTGACCCTAGGTATTTGGTCCAAGGGCTTGAAAAAGGGCCTAAAACTATATAAGGAGGAGAAGATCATAAGGCCAAGGGTGCAAGCGTATGGGTTTCTAAGGAATACTTCTATCTAAAGTATATTTTATGTTGCAGGGGCTATGTTTGTGATTTGATCTAAAATACTTTGTGCACCTTGCATTCAATGTTGGATCAGGATCATGAGACCTGAAGTAACTTATTATTCGATGATCTGATATTGGTTGGGCTATCTGATTGTGTACACCTATTTTATTCTTTAAATGTCATGATCTGGGTTTGTATGAAGTTCAGAAGTGCAACAAACTTATGAGTTAATATTTGCAAATATGTACGTTGGTTCGTCTCTTCAAAAGTGCATGTACACACAAGTTATACCCTTCAAAATAGCGTGTACAAAAGAAAAGCTTCTTTTTCAGATCTGACTTATCTATCTGATCAAATTTTGTTGTTTTACTGTTGTATGTCAATGAAGTCTTCTTAGATCTGAATGTAAAACTGAATGCATAAGGAGGTTGTTATTTGTTTGATTGATTGTATAATTGAGAAGAAGTGACCTCTTTCGCTGCCTGTGTAAAGCTTTGTATCTTGACTGTAGATATTCAGTATATTGCTGGTTGGTACAGACTTGATTCAAAAGTTTATGTTTGCAGTAGTTTTGAAGTTATACACAGGTTTGATTAACGGAAGTAGCGTATACATGTAGTTTGGGTTCAGCCAAGTAGCGTATACACTCTAATGCATGGTTTTTGAGGTTACAGCTAGTTTTGAATGATGATGCAGGTTTCTGGGTTCAGCACAATGTTCTAGTGGCAGTGATCTCATTGTTTAGATTAACTCAATGTTGGTTGATGCAGTTTAAGTTTAAAATATTTTGATGGGTCCAGTATGAAAATTGGATTAAACATGGCCTTCAAATTGTGGTGTTGTGATCCAGGAGCATCTAGTCTGAAAATTCATGAAACGTGGTCGTTGGAGGAAGAAACAAGGTCATAACCTTCTGTAGGTCAGTGCCTACGTACTAGTAAACAAATTGGCTTATACAAGAGCTAGGGGGTTGCATCTCCCTTCCAGTAGAAGCTGGAAAATGAGAGAAGGTTGTAGCCTTCTGCAGGTGGGTGCCTGTGTACGGGTATGAGTTTGCACTAGTACAAGATTGTAAACTTATTTTCTTATTATTAAAAGAAGACATAGACGATAGAAGCAGGTGGTTTTCACCCACATTGGGTTTCCAACTTAAATCTTGGTGTTCATGTGTGTATCTTATGTGTGATGCTTTATTATGCTTTTACTGCATTGTCTAATAAGTTACTGATGTACTGGTTTAAGATCAAGATAAATTGTCTAAATCACAAGTTCTCTAGATATATGTTGGTTTCTCTAGTCACAGTTGCATGTACATGCTAGTTCACTTCACTGAAGTAGCGTATATAAATCTATTTTGGAAATAAAATTATTGATCTAATAATACTTGTTCACCCCCCTCTTAGTATTATTTCCAATAATTGGTATCAGAGCAGGTCCTTCAGAAGAAGCTTGGTCACTTGAAGGAAGATCTCTCAAGATGAATAATCATGAATGCATGAGATCCATCAGACCACCAATCTTCAATGGGAGAAACTTAGTATATTGGAAAATAAGAACCAAATCCTATCTACAATCGCTTGGAACTGATGTTTGGGAAATTGTGGAAGGAGGATATCAATTTCCAGCAATAATTCCTACAAACTATGCAAGTAAGAAGTTATACGAAACTAATGCCAAAGCTATCAATACATTACTGGGAAGTCTGTCAAAATTATAATTTGTCAAGGTCATGCAACTCAAGACAGCTAAAGAAATATGGGACAAAATCATTCAGAGCTACGAAGGAGACTCTAAGGTAAAACATGTTAAGCTTTTCTTAGAGTCGGTCTGGTCAGTCCTCCGTTAGAGATCAAAACTCTTTATGCATTTCATGTTTAGGTGTCCTGCTCCATTTACCCAGCTGCATTCCACTAGGGGCATACCATAATCTGACGGAGAAGGTCATGATAGTCACTCCCCCTCATGTCTGGCTCCTGTTGGCTCAGGTCTTCTGTCAATAATCATCAAAGCCCATGACAGTCAAAGTCTGGTCCTTTAAAGGACAAAAGTCATTTTCTATGTTTAGGTCTAGGAATTCATCAACTTGGTCTTTGAACATGTCCAGTAAAGCCATGCAGGCCAGAGTGAGGCCCTTACATAGTTATGGTTCAAAGAGCTTCATCGTCATGTGGATAAACTTCGACTCTTCTTCAAAACTCTGGTTTGAAGAAAAGTCAAATAATGTCATTTATGACAAAATTTTCAAAAAAGTTGCCAGTTGATTTTTCAGGTGCAGTCATGGTTTCCATGGCCAAATGTCCTGTCATGCAATCCCTACAAAGAGTGCCGAAAATTTCATCAATTGAGCTAAAGTTTCAAAGGGAAAGTGAAAATCAATGTGTTTTAAAGTCAGTGAAAAAAGTGCAAAACTCAACATTAAAAAAATGGGTTTTTGAAGAGGCAAAAATTAAACCCATCTCTTCCAAGGCTATATATACCAAGTTTTGTCAAAACCAAAGGCATTGTGCTATTACAAGCCTTGGAGAAGTGTTGTAAAGGCGTGAGTGTGCATTGGTGAGAATTTGAGTGAGTTGGAGGTGGTTTTAGAGGGCGCGGCGCACACGCAGCCTGCCCACAGTGCAATTTTTCTAAGGGCACGGCGCATACCCAAGGCGTGGCGCACTGGGCTTTGCGCGCAACGCATACAGACAAGGGCCAAGACAAGTGCCCAAACACTCCCAAATTTTGGTGAAGCCTATCAAATTGAGAGTTAGGCTCTTTAAAATCACTTGCTCATCAAATTTTGTCAATTATAGTGTGTTTATTGAGATGTTTGAATGCCACAAAAATGTATAAAATCGACCATAAGAAATCACCAAGAAATTGATGGCTAGGGTTGTTAAAATTTCTTGTTAGTGCCAAGGTTTCACTCCACTCACCTTTTACCCTCACCTATCACTTTTCCCATCCTCCCTCTCGTTTTTCATAAAATCCCTACCCTAAACTACTACCAAACTCTACCCCATCAAAAATTCCAAACTCCTCCCATATCCCTAACAAATTTCTCCCTATAACCCCTATTCCCATTACATCACTCCATGTTTCATTGTTCCCCTTGGTAACAGATATTACAAAGGCACCCAGCCTCAGACCATCATCAAAGGGCAGCCTAATCACAGTCCATACTGCAGTTATGACATCACAGCATTCGTCAGAGTATGAGATGGAGACACAAAGTGACTCATCCTCAGAAGAGCGGGCTCCCAGGAGGCATCACAAGAGTGGTAAACATGTCAGGGATGAGCCCACTACCCTCACTGAATTACAATCATGCCCTCTTGCCATGTCATGCTTCCAGCACCTATCATGTTTTGAATTTTGTCAAAGGGTGGCAAATGTTAGAGTTCATCATGAGTTGGCCCGTCTATTTGTGCTGCATCTACATGGAGGTCAGTCTATCTTGGCCGGGGTCACTTTCACATTGACACCAGAAGCTATATCAGTGGCAACAGGTATACCAAATTTTGGAGAACATTGGCATAAGAAGAAGAAGGTGGATAGGCAACACTATGAGCCTTACATCCAGGCCAGATTCTTGAGTTAGCTCACAAGAGTCTTTCCCTTCAGATACTTGAAAGATGACTATGCTCCACTCATGAGATTGATCATGAAATACTTCAGCTGTGAGGGGAGGTTCTCTCGATTATATGCCTATCACATCCGATTGCTCATGCACTTTACCAGCGTGAAGATGATGAACCTCCCGTTTTTCATATGCAGGAACATAGAGAGGATGAACACTTTCATGCTGCATAAGACCCCTCAGCAATAGCTTAATAGTGTGTTTCACTTTGCTCTTATCCGGATTTTGGTAGTTCATCAGTTGGGATTGCAGGGCATTACTTGGGAAGACTTCATCTCCCGTGAATTCTTCAGCACATCACAGGTACTATCAGAGCCAGAGCAGGAGATGGGTGGTCCTTCTCATCAGTATGAGCACCATGAGACCACGATCATGCCATTTTTTGTTACATATCAGAGAGGCAGTAGGCACTTATTTGCAGTAGCAAAGCGAGTGTTATCTCCACCCAGGGTGGAAGGGGCCTTGCTTCTGGCATCAATGACACAAGTACAGGACAAGGGAAAGAGGCCCAGGCAGAGCAAGAAGCCCGTGCATGATGAGGGGCTATCAGGTGGATAGGAGACCGATGTCATCCTCATTCAGGATGATGAGGCAGAGGCAGAAAATGCCCAACTTAGGATGACCATTCGAGAGAAGGACACGGAGATCCAAAGACTTGATACTCAATTTGGAGAGGGCCAGATGAATCATCAAGTATCAGGAGTAGAGGATCAAGTATCTTGAGGACCAACAGGAAATCATGGAGCTGCAAAGCATCCGTGAGAATCGACAAGCAGCCCAGCAAGGGAGGATCGAGCTCACTACCTTGGAGCAAGAGATCAACAACGACCGTGAGTCCTGGTTAGAGCGGGTAAATATCCACCTGGAGATACTGATGGAGAAGGCCAACAGAGACAACAACATACTGAGGAGGATGGCTGGTCATTACAAGGCACGGAACATGAGTGCGAAGGCCCGGATAAGGAACTTGAAGGCTAAATTGAGCAGAGCAACCAAAGAGGCAAAAGAGGCAAAAGAGCAAGATCGGCTTCGAATCTTGGCTGAAGCTTATGTGGCCTAGCATAGTGCCTCTTAGAGAACCTCCATCCGAAATTTCAAGAAATTTGGGACATTTTTGGTCACATGGTAATTTTTTGGCACACAGGTTTTTTCTCTATACACGTCGCGCCACCAGCGCGACACGTAGGATTGGGAGCTCCAAATGAGAAATGGTTTGCATTTTTGGATTCAGCATGCAAAATCACGACTACTGGCACTCGGGCAAGATATTTGGAGAAGATCTTGGTCACCAAAAGGGAAAAAAACACCCAAAAAATGGCCTCACTGCCCCTATTTTGACACACAGGAAGAAGTCTTGGGAGAATGAAGATTTGGAGGGGCAAATGAGTTCCAACTTCAAAAATTTCACTTGGGTTGGAAAGTAGACAGGACGGACTTTCCAACGAGCACACTTGGGCACATTTTGGACTCCTACAATTTCCTCAAAACTGGCCTCAAAGAAGCGCGACGCATACAGAAAAGGGCACGGCGCATATAGGAAAAAAGGCCCAGAATACCTCTGTTTCGCGAAATTTCGCTTCCCGACTTTTCATAAGTGGGCCCCCTCATATGCACTTAATTTTTTCGACACCTAAGGTGGTTTTAAAGGCATTTTCACTCTAGATGGGCAGCTATCCAAGTGGCAAAGGAAGGTAAAGGGTCACCCAAGCCATTTGTCATGTTTGTGACGCTGCACTTGTAGCTGATGGTTGGCTCTTCATCTCCATTTTGTAATAATTCAAGTAACTCCCCAACCCTTGGGCGTTCTATCTCTTCATAGCACATTCTATATATTGTATGCAAGCTATTTGCAAAGGGTTGGTTGGCTTGTAACTTCTGGGAGACTGTGGGAAAGAAACTTTTCTTCTGCATTGTATATTTTTACAGAGGATTAATGAAAGGCAACGGCTCTGTTTCATGAGATTCATGTGGTTGTGAGTGTAGCAAATGTGTCTCTTATGTTTCATATGTATCTTGTTATGTTTCATAGTTCATTTCATATTCATTTCCAGTGAAATTTTCTGAGTTAGATAAGGTAGAATTCAATTTTATTGCTCTTCCTGTGGGAAAATTTCATGTTTAGTGTTTTTCTTCTGTTGAAAAGGATTCATGTTTCCCATGCCCTTTTCACCCTCCTAAGAAATCTCTCCATTTCGTGTTGCTTTCAAACTATATTGCTGGACTCTCTGCCTATCTTGCCTCACGAAGTAATCTGTACCTTTGTATTAAATTCTCTGTTCATTGAGGTCCATTGGTCCCATACCATCCCAGAAACATAGTCATTCATAAAAATCACTTCTTGTATCCATTTTCACTTACTAGCCTAAGATAAATATTTCACTGTAAGTCATCTCAAGCCTTTTCATTCATCTATTCGCTGAGCGTGACACGGAGAGAACCCTCTCCTGTTTTGGTAGGGCTCGCTACCAGACTGAGCGTGGTTTGTGGTTACTCGGAATTTTGCCTTCTTTCAGCCTAAGGCAGATTTAGGTGCTAACATAGTGGCGACTCCGCTGGGGAAGAAATCAATCCCCTTTCTTCTTAATGGTCCTAAGCTTTCGGATGACAAGTTTAGGATTTGATAGGCTGAGTAAAGTTTGTTGTGTCCTTTGATTTTTCTCAATAGCATGCTAGCTTCTAGAAGATACACCAGAGCTAATCCAGATCCCGACCCTCCACACATCTACGAAAATCCCAATTTGATTTCAAGAATTCATCGTCAAGAAAGCTCTATATTGCCCGTGTTCAAATCCCATTCATGCTCGGACATTTTTGAGTATATTGAAGAGCTAGACTTTGATGAGCAGTTTGAGTTATCATTGTTCAAAACCAAATCCGAAAGGGCGGTTGACTCTACTGTCCACAATCCACAGTTTCTTGTAGACTTGGAGACGGAAAGGGCTAACCGGTCTATTGATAACTACATAGTAGCTCAGCTTCAAACTCCAATTGCTAGTCCCTTACAAACTATGCACACTCCTCCAACAGCTCCGAGGACAAATCCGCCAAGAGTGATGGCTGCCCATTTTGCACCTCTTGTTTTACCTCAAATTCTAGACGATATGCCCACAGATTACCAGAGAAAAATCCCATTTTTTGATGGCACTCCTAATGGCATTACTGGTCAGAAACATGTGGACAGAATGGCAGATTTCTATGAACTTCATGAGATCGATGCGAAGAATGTGGCAATGAGGCTCTTTGTACAGACATTTGCAGGTGAAGTGAGGAAATGGTTCAGAGGTTTGCCGGCTGCACGTATCGCTACCTTGGCTGACCTACAAAGACAATTCTTAAACCGTTGAGAAGTGAAAAAGAATCCTCTTCAAATTCTGGCTGAATATGAGCAAATCAAGAGAAACGCTGGTGAGTCGGTCCAAGATTATTGCATTAGATTCAATACAGTTTATAATGAAATTCCAGATAATCTAAGGCCACATGTGGGCATAGCCATGTTGAAGTTCCTAGATGGTTTTGATGCTGACATGGCTAATCAATTGAGAGAAAGAGAACTAGCCACAATGGAAGACATGCAGAAGATTGCGGTCAACGTTGAAGCAAATCTACTAACCAAGAGAGCTAGAGCAAAAGCAGAGAAGAAGGTCATTGCAAAGGAAGAATCTTCCTCGGTAGATCAGCTACTTCGAAAGATAGAGCAGATGCTTGAAAGAGTGAAACTTCACAAACCGGAGCCACAAGTTAGAAATCCTAACCTTCGTGGGAAGCAACAACCACAATATAGAATAAGACAGAGAGATTAGCGAGGCCAAGAGAAGACTACACAACAGCCAATACAGACACCTTTGCAGCAAAATTTTGTTCATGGACCGGAATCAGATGAGGACGAGAATGTAATATGTGAAGAAAACCACCTCTTTACTCCAAATGATTTGCCTACTTATCTCACTAAGGAGGAGGAGTATGCAAAAAGTTCAGTTGTACACAAAGACGTAGATTTCATTCTAGCAAGTGACACCGTCTTGGAGGAAGAATCAGATGAGTACCAAAGAGGCTACATGAATGCTTTGTCCGCCCAACAGTAGTGATATTCACTTAGAAACAGAGATGTGCTAGTCAAACCAATTCAGAAAAAGAAGGATGTTGAGGCATCAAAGAATGATTCAGTAGTTACACAAAGGAAAGGAAAGGAGGCGGCTGGTCCGGAGAGCAGCAAATCACCATCAGCAGAACAATCACATCAGCAAGTTTCATCGATAGAAAAGGAAAGGAAAGACATCCCAGTCAAAGACATAGAAAAGAGTCCCGCTTTTAATTTAGAGAATGAGATTTATAAATTGAAAGTATCCATTCCCTTGACTGAAATAATGAAGAATAGTAGTTATAGAGGACAAGTATCTAAGATGCTGAATTTGGACCCCATGTCCGACATGCTGAATTTTGAAGATGATCAACCCGAAATTATTTTTGGGCCAACATCAAATGTTGAGTCTCATGATAGTGATGTGCCACCTTTTTACATCAGTTTAAGGTTGCATGATTTCGTGTTAAATAATGCCATGTTCGATTCTGGAGCTTCTCACAATCTCATGCCCAAGGCAATCATGGATAAGCTTGGCCTGGACATCACCCGGCAATATCATGATCTCTATTCGTTTGATTCCAGTAGAGTAAGATGTATAGGTCTCATCAAAGACTTGGTTGTGAGTTTGGATCAACTCCCAATGAAGAATGTTTTGATGGATGTTGTGGTAGCAGATATTCCTCCAAGGTTTGGCATGCTTCTTGTTGAAAATAATACTGAGAGGGGGGGGGTGTGAATCAGTATTATCTAGTTCTTTTAACAAATCTTCTTTATTTACACTTTGAATTATTTTTGCATGTCAGTACCATAAAATAATGAGCATGAACAAGAAAAACAGATAGTCACATCAAAGAACACCGGATATAAGGTGGAAACCCAATGTGGGTGAAAACCACCTGCTGCAATATGTCTCTATCTTCTTTCAAATTAGAAACTCCTTTTACAATGGTCTTGTACTGGTGCAGTCCTTTGCCAGTACGCAGGCTGCAACCTGCAGAGAGCTACAACTCTCTTGTTTTCAAGACTCTCCTGGAAGGGAGCTACAACCCCCTACTTCTTTTCTTACAAGCACCACATTTCATAATCATCAAGTACATGTAGATTTCACAGTCAACTCCAGTAACCAGATCAACAAAACAGAACTAAACCCAGAACACCTTATCAACAGAAAAAATCAGTCAACAGAAAGTCATGAGACAGATACGCAATTTTCCTTTCTCTGGCCTGTGTCGCTACGCACTTCACCTTCTCCTTCCCTGCGTATACCCGCAGAGTTCCTTCTGCTGTGCCACGTGCCCACGCACTACTTCTTCTACCGCGCTGCGTACAGTATGCACCCAGATACACTATCGCGCTGCGTACTGCCACTGTAGTCACGCACTCATAAATACTATCGCGCCGCGTACTTTTACTGTGCGTATGCACCTGAACCACTGTTTCGCTGCGCACCCACACAACCCTTCTTCTTCTGCTTCGGCGTACCCACGCAGTCACCGTTCTTCTGCTCTGCGTACCCACGCAGTTACCCTTCTTCTGCTCTGCGTACCCACGCAGTTCGCCTGTTTCTACTCTGCGTACCCACGCAGAGGCACCGTTAAACACCTGCGTACTTCTAATTAGGGCCGAATTTGCAGATCACCAGTGTGCTTTAGTTAGTCGGATGCCCAGATCTGATTATGCGCTCGAGAGATCACCCTTCACAGATTCGCTTTCCACTTCACTTTCATATAGATCAAGCTTTTGAAACAATAACCCAATATTTCAGATCTTAAGATATTCAATTTGCTAAAAGATACTTAGCCAAGGGATCTCCTTCGCTTTATATAGGCAAGCTCCTCCTAAAATCATGGATCAATACCACGAGCCAAAACCATAATAACACAAATACTGTCGGCTAAATACCAAAGATACAACATAAGAAACCCCACGTGTGCTTTTCTCTGCCTTGAAATGAGTGAACTGGGGTACGCACCTCCTGAACGGCTAACCTGCGTGTCTGGCCGCGGTCCCTTCATGGTGTACCTGCAGGTACGCATCTTCTGAACTGTTCTCCTGCGTACTTCTTAATTTTCAACATATTGAGAGCCTTGCCACGGGTGTTGCCATCAAGTACAACATCTGTAACATATAACCATACCAGAAACATAATGCAACAATCTCCCCCTTTGGACTTGATGGCAACCTCAAAAACTTCAGCGACATTCTCCCCCTTTGACATCAAGGGCAAAGGGTTATGCTCCCCCTAAGAACATGCTCCCCCTGAATATGAACCAGATCTGCAAAGAAGAACCATAATCCACCAGACACCATTAATGACCAAGAAAGAGATAGAGACATATTGCAGCTATATTCTGACCATCTTCCATGATCTCCTTTTGTATATCCTCCATAATGGCAACAATGCATTATATGCTCCCCCTGAACCTGTGCCGCAACCCAGCATATTTACGCATATACCCCAGATGAATCATGCGTTCAACCAACAATCAGAAGAGTTTCAACAATAAGATGATGCATCAACAACCCCCAGCTTTTGCCTGAGGTATTCAAAAGTCTCCCTGGGCAATGGTTTGGTGATAATATCAGCAACTTGTTCCTTAGAAGGAACATACTCCAACTTGACTTTTTGTTCAAGCACTTGTTTCTGGAGAAAATGATTCTTGATTGGTATGTGCTTGGTTTTTGAATGCATGACAGGATTCTTTGAGATGCTGATTGCACTTGTGTTATCGCATAAGATGGAGATAGGTGGTGTACAAGTGATTTGAAAATCCTGCAAGGTCTGCATCATCCAAAGGAGTTGAGTGCAGCAAGATGCAACAGCAACATATTCCGCTTCCGTTGTAGACAAGGCAATTGAACTTTCTTGCTGAACCAAGATACCAGTCTAGAACCCATAAAGAATGCACCACCACTTGTGCTTTTCCTGTCATCCACGCTTCCGGCCCAATCTGCATCTGTATAAGCATGAAGTGTAAGATCTGTATCTCTAGGATACCAATAAGCCATAATTTTGAGTCCCTTGAAGATATTTGAAAATTCTCTTTACTGCCTGAAGATGAGTCTCCTTCGGATTTGCCTGAAATCTTCCAACTATTCCAACTACATGCATGATGTCTGGTCGGGTACCTGTCAAATAAAGTAAACTTCCAATCATAGATCTGTAGGTTGGTTGATGTGCTGCTGCAGATTCATCATTTGCACTGAGACTGCATCCTGTGACCATGGGTGTACACACTGGTTTTGCATCTTGCATGCCATATTTCTTCAATATCTGTT
>APFE030796699.1:269038-284439 GCA_000404065.3 Pinus taeda | reverse complement strand
TTCTATATTTAGACTGAGCAGTCACTCCGCTGTGGTGTCACTCCGTTGTGGTCTAAAAAGAGAAGTCCATCTATTTTTCCCAACTTGATCAATCATCCATAAACAACAACCTGAAATCCATAGACATGATCCATATGTCTAAAAATAGACTTGTGCCAAAAATAGCCTGCGGGCCCACTTAGTGAAGGCGACTCTTTTCACTAAGCTCCATCATCTTGTTGCAATCTCAATAGAACAGGCTCCCAAGAGACATCACAAGAGTGGCAAACATGTTAGGGATGAGCCAACCACCCTCACTGAATTGCAGGCTTTCCCTCTTGCCATGTCATGCTTCCAGCACCTATCATGTTTTGAATTTTGTCAAAGGGTGGCTAGTGTTACAGTTCATCATGAGTTGGCTCATCTTTTTGTGCTTCACCTACATGGAGGTCAGTCTATCTTGGCTGGGGTCACCTTCACATTGACACCCGAAACTATATCAGTGGCAACCGGCATACCAAATGTTGGAGAATAGTGGCATAAGAAGAAGAAGGTGGATAGGCAACACTATGAGCCTTACATCAAGGCCAGGTTCTTGAGGCAGCTCACAAGAGTCTTTCCATTCAGACACTTGAAAGATGAGTATGCTCTGCTCATGAAATTGATCATGAAGTACTTCAGCTGTGAGGGGAGGTTCTCTCGACTATATACCTATCACATCAGGTTTCTCATGCACTTTACCAGGGTGTAGATGATGAACCTCCCATTTTTCCTTTGCAGGAACATAGAGAAGATGAACACCTTCATGCGTCATAAGACCCCTCAGCAGCAACTTAACAATGTTTATCACTTTGTTCTTATCTGGATTTTGGTGGATTGTAAGTTGGGATTGCAGGGCATTGCTTGGGAGGACTTCATCTCCCATGACCTCTTCAGCACTTCACAGGTACTACCAGAGGCAGAGCATGAGATAGGTGGTCCTTCTCATCAATATGAGCACCATGAGACGATGACTATGCCAGTATTCGTGACATATCAGAGAGACAGTAGGCACTTGTTTGCAGCAGCAAAGCGAGTGTTATCTCCACCTGGGGTGGAAGGGGCCTCGCTTCCGGCATCAACTACACAGGTACAGGAAAAGGGCAAGAGGCCCATGCATGACGAGGGGCCTTAAGGTGAACAGGATGTCGACTTCATCCTCATTCAGGATGATGATGTAGATGTGGCGAGTGCCAGACTTAGGATGACCATTCAAGAGCAGAACACAGAGATCCAAGACTTGTCACTCAATGTGGAGAGGGACAAATGGATCATCAGGTATTTGGAGTAGAGGAACAAGTAGCTTGAGGACCAACATGAGATCATGGAGCTGCAAAGCATCCGTGAGAATCAACAAGCTGCCCAACAAAGGAGGATCGAGCTCACTACCTTGGAGCAAGAGATCAACAATGACCGTGAGTCCTGGCTAGAGCGGATCAAAATCCACCTTGAGAGACTGCTGGAGAAGGTCGGCAGAGAAAAAACCATACTGAGGAGGATGGTTATCATTACAGGGCACGAAACATGAGTGCGAAGGCTCAGACAAGGAGCTTGAAGGCAAAATTGAGCAAAGCAACAAAGAGGCAAAAGAGGCAAAAAGAGCAAGATCGACTTCGAATCTTGGTTGAAGCCTCTGTGGCCCAAAATTATGCCTGTTAGAGAATCTCCGGCCCAAATTTCAAGAAATTTGGGGCAATTTTGGTCACATGGAAATTTTTTGGTCAAAACACAAGTTTTTTCTCCTTGTGCGCCGCGCCACTAGTGCGACACTTAGAATTGGGATTTCCAAATCGGAAATGGCTTGCATTTTTGGATTCAGCATGCAAAATCACCACTACTCGTGCTTGGACAAGAAATTTGGGCTTGATTTGAGTCTCTAGGAGGCCAAAAACACCCAAACAATGACCTCTCTGCCCCTATTTTGACACACAGGAAGCAGTCTTGGGAGAATGAAGATTTGGAGGGGAAAATGAGCACAAAATTCAGAAATTCCACTTGGGTTGGAAATTAGATAGGCTAGGATTTCCAACAAGCACACTTGGGCATATTTTGGACTCCTGCAGGTGCCTCAAAATAGCCTCCAAAGTGGCACGGTGCATATAGGGAAAAAGGCCAAATTCACCTCTTTTTCGTGAAATTTCGATTCGCGACTTTCCACAAGTGGGCCCGCTCATCTACATTTCACTTTTTCAGCACCTAAGGTGGAATTTAAAGTATTTTCACTAGAGGATGGCTTCTATCCAAGTGGCAAAGGAAGGCGAGTAGTCACCCAAGCCATTTGTCATCTTTGTGACGCTGCACCTGTAGCTAATGGTTGGCTTTCCATCTCCATTTTGTAATGATTTGAGAAACTCCCCAACTCTTGGTCGTTCTATCTCCTCATGGCATGTTCTATTTATTGTATGCAAACCATTTACAAATGGTTAGTTGGTTGGCTTGTAATTTATGGGAGACTGTGGGAAAGAAACTTTGTTTCTTCATTATATATTTTGACAGAGGATTAATGAAAGGCAGTGGCTCTGTTTCATGAGATTCATGTGGTTGTGAGTGTAGCAAATGTGTTTTTCCTTATGTTTCATATGTATTTCATTATGTTTCATAGTTCATTCATATTCATTTTCAGTGAAATTTTCTGAGTAAGATAAGGTAGAATTCATTTTTTTTCTCTACCTATGGGAAAGTTTCACGTTGTGTGTTTTTCTTCTGTTGAAAAGGATTCATGTACTTATGCCCTTTTCAACCTCCTAAGCAATCTCTCCATTCCACATTATTTCAAACTAAATTGCTAGACTTTCCACCTGTCTTGCCTCATGAAGTAATGTATGCCTTTGTATTAAATTCTCTGCTCATTGCTGTCTGTTGGTCCCATACCATCCCAGAAACTCAGTCATTCATAAAAAATTTCTTCTTGTATCCATATTTACTTACTAGCCTAAGATCAATATTTCACTGTAAGTCATCTCAGATTATTTCGTTTACTTATTCACTGAGCGTAACTCGGAGAGAGCCCTCTCCTGTTCTGGTAGGGCTAGCTACCAGACTGAGCGTGGTTTGTGGTTACCTTGAATTTCGCTTTCCTTCAGCCTAAGGCAGATTTGTGTGTTAACATAGTCGCGACTCCACTAGGGACGTGAAATCAAATCCCCTTACTTCTTATTAATTCTAAGCTTCCGAATGATAATTTTAGGATTTGATAGCCTGAGTAAAGTTGGTTGTGTCCTTTGATTTTTCTCAATAGCACGTTGGCTTCTAGAAGATATACTAGAGCTAATCCAAATCCAAATCCTCCGCACATCTACGAAAATCCCAATTTGATTTCAAGAATTCGTCGTCAAGAAAGCTCTATATCTCCCATGTTCAAATCCCATTCATGCCCGGACATTTTTGAGTATATTGAAGAGCTAGATTTTGATGAGCAGTTTGAATTATCATTGTTCGAAACCAAATCCGAAAGAGTGGTTGACTCTACTGTCCACAATCCACGGTTTCTTGTAGAATTGGAGACGGAAAGGGCTAACCGGTCAATTGATAACTACATTGTAGCTCAGCTTCAAACTCCAATTGCTAGCCCCTTACAAACTGTGCACACTCCTCCAACACCTCCGAGGACAAATCCACCGAGAGTGATGGCTGCCCATTTTGCACCCCTTGTTCTGCCTCAAGTTTTAGATGATATGCCCACTGATTATCAAAACAAAATCCCGTTTTTTGATGGCACTCCTAATAGCATTATTGCTCAGCAGCATGTGGACAGAATGGAAAACTTCTATGAACTTCATGAGATCGATGCGGAGAATGTGGCAATGAGACTTTTTGTACGAACATTTGCAGGTGAAGTGAGGAAATGGTTCAGAGGTTTGCCGGTTGCATGCATCGCTACCTTGGCTACAAAGACAATTTTTAAACCTTTGGGAAGTGAAAAAGAATCCTCTTCAAATTCTAGGCGAATATGAGCAAATCAAAAGAAACGTTAGTGAGTCGGTCCAAGACTATTGCATTAGATTCAATTCAGTTTATAACGAAATTCCAGATCATCTAAGGCCATCTGTGGGACTAGCCATGGTGAAGTTCCTGGATGGTTTTGATGCTGACATGGCTTATCAATTAAGAGAGAGAGAATCAGCCACAATGGAAGACATGCAGAAGATAGCGGTCAGTGTTGAAAAAAATCTGCTGACCAAGAGGGCTAGAGCAAAAGCAGAGAAGAAGGTCACCGCAAAAGAAGAGTCTTCCTCAGTAGATCAGCTACTTCGGAAGGTATAGCAGATGCTTGAAAGGGTGAAACTTGACAAACCTGAGCCACAAGTTAGAAATCCTAACTTCCGTGGTCAGCAACAAACACAATATAGAATAAGACAGAGAGATCAGCAAGCCCAAGAGTAGATAGCACAGCAGCCAGTACAACCACCTATGCAACAAAATTTTGTACATGGACTAGAGTCAGATGAGGACAGGAATATAATAGGTGAAGAAAACCACCTCTTTACTTCGGATGATTTGCCTATTTATCTCACTGAGGAGGAGGAGTATGCAGAAAGTTCAGATGTACACAAAGATGTAGATTTCATTCTAGCAAATGATACAATCTTGGAGGAAGAATCAGATGAATACCAAAGAGGTTATATGAATTCTCTGTCCACCCAATAGCAGTGATATTCACTTAGAAACGGAGATGTGCCGGTCAAACCAATTCAGAAAAGGAAGGATGTTGAGGCATCAAAGAATGATTCATCAATTGCACAAAGGAAAGGAAAGGAGGCGGTTGATCTGGAGAGCAGCAAATCACCATCAGCAGAACAATCACATCAGCAAGTTGCATCGAAAGAAAAGGAAAGGAAATAAATCCCAGTCAAAGAGGTAGAAAAGATTCCCTCTTTTAATTTAGAGAATGAGATTTCTAAATTAAAGGTATCCATCCCCTTGACTGAAATAATGAGGAACAACAATTATAGAGGGCAGGTATCTACAATGTTGAATTTGGACCCAATGCCCGACATGGTGAATGTCGAAGATGATCAACCTGAAATGATTTTTGGGCCAGCATCAAATGGTGAGTCTCCTGATAGTGAGGTTCCACCTTTTTATATCAGTTTAAGATTGCATGATTTTGTGTTACATAACTCCATGTTCGATTCTGGAGCCTCTCACAATATCATGCCCAAGGCTATCATGGATAAGCTTGGTCTGGACATCACCCGACAATACCATGATCTCTATTTGTTTGATTCCAGCAGAGTAAGATGTATAGGACTCATCAAAGACTTGGTTGTGAGTCTGGATCAGCTCCCAATGATGAATGTTTTGATGGACGTTGTTGTAGCAGATATTCCTCCCAGGTTTGGCATGCTTCTTTCCAAGTCTTGGGTAGCTAAATTGAAAGGGACACTACAGCTAGATTTCTCCTATGCAATGATTCCGGTGTTTGGCCAAATGAGGAAATTGTATCAGGAACAAAAAATGAAATACATGATCACAAACAAAGAGAAACTGATAACCCATCCAATTAATTATGTACATACAGATTTAGAGTCTTTTGTTTTGTATTCAGATAGTTTCAAAGATATCGATAGTCAGTTAGTAGAAGCAGATGATATTCCAGAAATAATAGAAAATTTCAGAGGATTTTTAAAGAAAGAAGAACAAGAACAGCAGAACACCATTGGGCAATCAGCTGAAAGTAATGGACAGCAGGTAGACAAGGCACAACAAACAGATTTTCAACACTTACAAGAGGAGGAAGAAGGTTTGTGGACCATGGATTTCGATGGAGCAGTGGGAAATGATGGCACTGAAATTGGAATTTGGGTACGCAGTCCTTTCTCCGCCCCGAACAAAGTCCCTAGTAACGTGCGGGTATGCTCTTACAAGTTGGCTTTTGATTGTTCAAATAATGAAGCTGAGTATGAAGCTCTGATTGCTAACCTAAAGATTCTAAGAAAACTGAATGCTAAGAGGATTTCAATATATGTCGACTCCAAATTGGTTATCAAGCAAGTCAGAGGTGAATATCAAGCAAAGCATCCTAGGATGCGGGCTTACCGTAATGCAGTTCTAGACATCCTAAAATTATTTTCAGAATACACCTTGACATGTGTGCCTCGTATACAAAATAGTATTGTTGATGCTCTTGCTAAGGCAGCAAGTAGTTTGAAAATCCCAATGAACTCTAGCAATAAATTTGAAATCCATGTCAAGCATCGTCCAACCCTTCCAGACAATCAGAGATATTGGCAAGTTTTCCAAGATGATGAGGAGATTGATGATTTTCTCCAAAACAAAGGCAAGTTCAAGGAAACCTCAATTGATGTAGAAAATGACGATGGTAAAGGTAATGGTACAGATGAGGTGTAGATCAATGAAATGGACGTGTTGCAGCTAAAGAATAACGTTATTCCTAAAGGCTCGATACCTTTAGAAGAACTTTTCGATCAAGATGATGTAGCCCGCAAGCCAACATTGTAGCCAACAGAGAAGGGTGTGGAAGAGGTCAATATCGGAACAGCTGCTAATCCTAAATTAGTAAACTTGTCCAAAGCATTGCCACCAAAGATCAAGGACAAATATATCAGTTTGTTGTCTTCATTTGCGGATGTGTTTGCTTGGGATTATTTTGACTTAAAGACATATGATACCAATATAATTCAGCACACTATACCCATCAAGCCCAATCAAAAACCATTCGCACAGAAGTTGAGAAGGCTAAATCCCAAGTTGCTGCCATCTATTGAAAAGGAGATCAATAGGTTGTACAAATCAGGAATCATTGTTCCTATCAGATTTTCAAATTGGATCTCTAACTTGGTGCTCGTACGAAAGAATACATGTGAGATTCACGTATGCATTGATTTTAGAAATCTCAATAAAGTTTCATTGAAAGACAACTATCCACTGCCCAAAATGGACCATATACTTCAGCGAGTAGTGGGAGCATCTCGTATGTCACTACTTGATGGTTATTCCGGATATAACCAAGTTTCTGTCCATGAAGATGACCAAGACAAGACAACATTCACCACTCCATGGGGAACCTTTCATTACGCTAAAATGCCTTTCGGTTTGAAGAACACAGGTGCCACATTTCAGCATGCAATGGACTTGGCTTTTTCAAATGAGAAGGATGTATTTTTGGTGGTGTACCTGGATGATTTGACAGTGTTTTCCAAATCTGATGAAGAGCACATGTACCATCTAAAAATTGTCTTTCAAAAGTGCAGAAAATATGGCTTGTCATTGAATCCGAAAAAGAGCTTGTTCGCCATGGAGGAAGGCAAACTACTCGGGAACATTATCTCAAAAGATGGCATTCGTATTGACCTAGCACGTGTGCAAGCAATTCAGCAAATCGATTTGCCCTAGAATAAAAAAGAGATACAATCTTTCAATGGTAAAATGAATTTTCTACGCCGCTTTGTACCCAATCTTGCTGAGCACCTAAGAGAGATGAAAAACATACTTAAGAAGGACAGCCAAGTGAACTGGACGGAGGAGGCTGTAAAATCTCTCAATTTGGTCAAATTGGCTCCTTCCTCAGCTCCAGTTCTAGTCAACCCGGACTACACTCAGGATTTCATATTGTTTTCATTTGCTTCAGAGCATACTATGACAGCGGTGTTATTGCAGAAAAGAGATGATCATGAAAGACCCATTGCATTCTTCAGCAGAGCTATAAGAGATGCAACCTTAAAGTACAACATCATTGAGAAGCAATACCTGGCACTTATGAAGGCCTTGAAATATTTCCGGGTATATATTCTACATTCTCATATTTTGGCCTATGTTCCTAATGTTGTTGTCAAAGATGTTTTAGTGTAGACCGATCCGGAAGGAAGACGAGGCAAGTGGATTATAGCCTTGCTAGAATATGATGTGGAAATAAAGCCCACAAAGCTGGTGAAAGGACAGGGATTGGCAAAGTTAATGGCCGAATCAAACTTGCACGCCTTGGACATAAATCTGATCACTTTTATGTCCGATGAGAATGAGGAAGGATCGTCAATTCAGGTATCTGAAATGTTTGCTCTTTCTCCATGGTATTCATATATCATATATGTGCTTAAAAATTTGCCACCACCACCCATCACGACTAGAAATAGAGCGAGAACACTCAAGTTCAAGGCTGCCAAGTTTTACATTCTTAATTCCGCACTGTATTGGAAATATCCCGGTGGCGTTTTGTTAAATTGTTTGGTGGAAAAGGAAGCAAAGAAGGTCATGGAGGACTGCCACCAAGGAGACTATGGTGGTCACCTTTTTTGGAAGTCAACAACAAACAAAATTATGAGGGCAGGGTACTATTGGCTAACATTGTTTGTTGATGTATATAAGATGGTCAAGCGTTGTCATAAGTGTCAGATTTTCGAAGGAAAGCAGAAGTTACAACCTTTACCAGTTAAGCCTATAGAGGTGAGTGCCCCTTTCCAGCAATGGGGATTGGATTTCATTGGTGAAATTCATCTCGCTTCTTTCGGTCAGCATAGATGGATCCTCACAGCGACAAATTATTTCACGAAATGGATTGAGGCAATTCCCACCAGACAAGCTACAGATGCGGTAAACATTTCATTCCTTGAAAATAACATCTTGTCTCGCTTTGGCTGCCCGAATAAGCCAATCACTGATAACGCAACAGCTTTCAAATAAAAAAGGGTGGTAGAGTTTTGTCATAAATATCATATCATATTGGGTCACTCAACGGCCTATCATCCGCAAGGCAATGGATTGGTGGAGTCTTCGAACAAATCATTGGTCAACATCATCAAGAAATTGTTGGAAATAAACAAGAAGAGCTGGCATAAGAGGTTGGTCAATGCACTGTGGGTAGATCGGGTCAGTCAGAAGAAATCCATAGGTACATCACCTTTCGAGCTTGTTTATGGAGTTGATACAATATTTCCTACCTCTCTCGCTGCCCCGATAGTCAAACTTCTTCAGGAGGCTGGCATTGAAGAAGATCCCATGTAGAGAAGGTTGAATCAAATGATCCACTTGCAGTAGACCAGAGAAGAAGTTTTCAAGAACACATCCAAATTGCAGGAGAAGATCAAGAAAATTTATGACAGAAAGGCAAAGGTGGACAATTTCAGTTGGATGATGTAGTGCTAAAGTGGGATGCAAGAAATGAAGAAAAATGCAAGCATGGTAAGTTTGAGAACCTCTGGAAAGGTCCCTTTAATATTGCAGCATATAGGGGTCAGAATGCCTTTCATCTGAAGGAAATGAACGGGGAATATTGTCTAGGAGGGCCGATCAATGGTCAACTACTCAAGCGGTACCATTTCTGAGTTATTAACGCTGCTTCCACTGTCACTGTAAATACCATTTTATTTTAGCTTGGTTAGAGCTTGTCAAGTTAGTCTTCAAGTCATTTCAATGTCAAATTTGAGTCAGTTTTTGGTCATTTCAGTTTCATAAATGAGTCAGAGTCCTGTGTTGTTTGTCGAAGTAATGACTCCATAGCCCAATGGATGAAGGCACTGTCTAGCTCTTCTAGAGATCTATTGTTCTTGGCACCTCCAAGGAGCTACCATCCCCCATTGGAGCCAATGTTAGAGTCGGTCTGATCAGTCCTCCATCAGAGATCAAAACTTTTTATGCATTTCATTTTTAGGTGTCCCGCTCCATTCACTCAGCTGCATTCCACTAGGGTCATGCCATAATCTGACGGAAAAGGTCATGCTAGTCACTTCCCCTCATGTCTGGCTCCTGTTGGCTCAAGTCTTTTGTCAATAATCACTAAAGTCCATGACAGTCAAGGTTTGGTCATTTAAAGGACAAAAGTCATTTTCGATAGTTAGGTCTAGGGATTAATAAATTTTGTCTTCAAACATGTCCAAAAAATCCATGCAGGCCAGAGTGAGGCCCTTACACAATTATGATTTAGATATTTTCATCGTCATGTGGATAGCCTTCGACTCTTCTTCAAAACTTTGTTTTGAAGAAAACTCAAACAGTGTCATTGGTGATAAAATTTTCAAAAAAGTTGTCAGTTGATTTCTTCAGATGCAGTCATGGTTTCCGTGGCCAAATGCCCTGTCATGCAATCCCTGCAAAGAGTGCCAAAAATTTCATCATTTGAGCTAAAATTTCAAAGGGAAAAGTGAAATTCAGTGTTGCTTTAAGTCAGCGAAAAAGTATTAAAACATAACATTAGAAAAATGGGTTTTTGAAGAAGCAAAAATTTAACCCATGACTTCCAAGTCTTTATATACAAGTTTCCACCAAAATCAAATTCATTGTGCTAATCAAGGTCATAGAGAAAGAGTGCAAAGTGTTGGAGAGTGAAAAGCACGCGTTTGAGTGAGTTGGAGGTAGTTTCCAGGAGCGCGGCGCATACACAAAGGGGCGCGGCGCACACAGAGCCACCCCTCAGTGCATTTTTTCAACGGGCGTGGCGCACACCCACAAAGGGCCAAAACCATGCCAAATTTCCTCAAATTTCTTGTGAAGCCCATTAAATTGATAGGTAGGCTCTATGTCATCGCTTGCTCATCAAAGTTTATGAATGTTATAGTGGTTTATGGCTATGTTTAATTGCCACAAAACTCATAAAACCAGCCACTCAAAAAACATCAAAACCATGGTGGCTAGGGTTGCAAAATTGTGGTGTTAGTGCCAAGGTTCCATTTCACTCCTCATTTTTCCCTTGCTTTCCATTTTCCCTATCCCCCCTTTTTCCATTTTTCCTATTATCCCTACCCTAAAACACTGCCAAACCCTATTCCCTTTCCCCTCCTCTTATTTGTCAACATAACACCCCAAAACCCTACCTTGTCAAAACCCAAAAACCCTACCCTATCAAATACCCAAACCCCCTACATATCCCTTGTTACACAGTAATTTGTCACCGTTGGTCACCGTCCCTGTTACCCTTGTTTTCGTACATTGGAGGATACATTTCAGGACCTGTGACCAGTGACATAAGCTAAAAACACTTGCATTATGTTCCCCTGAGTATCTACTTCATGTTCCCTGAAGACACGTTTTGGAAATTATCCCTAAAAAGTGCCCTTTTTCCATTAGCGCAGGTACATACTGTCTTACCCGCGCCAATGACTCAGATCCTCAAAAGGGGGCGCGCCCATTGGCGCTCTGTCCTAGAGCAACACCCGCGCCACCCAAATTTGGTAATGATTTTTGGCTAACGTGCACCCATATGTTTTTTCCTCTCTTATCATGAAGTTCTTTGAGGGAAAAATCCTCAAGATAGGGGTCGAGAGTCATTATTTATCCATGACAACTATCCTGAGTAGCTTTTCAGGGATAATGCTAATCCACAATGGGCGTCCTGATACATTGTATCTTCCTCCCTTCTCCATCTATAAATGACTCTCCTCATGCATTAGACAAGCTAGTTTTGCTAGAGTCTTTGTGAGTGCTGAAGTAATGCTAGAGTGATAGTAAGAATTGTGAAGCATAGGGAGGTTATGCTGCCGAAATCCTGAGAGAGAGAAGGTCTTTTGCAAGACATATGTAGCTGCTGGACCAGTCAGAGAATAGGTTCAACGTCAGAACCTTGGTTGTATCTTTCTCTGCTTTTACTCATTAATAGACAACTATCATTATGGTTCCACTCATGTGTCTTTATAATGATGATTGAGTTATATCTTTTCTGACTGATATATAGTTGCATCTATTGGATTTTATGCTTGTATTTGTGTCGTTCTTTGCATGTGCAGGTGTCTGTTCACGAGGATCGTGGGGATTGTGACCAGCTGGAGCAAAGGAACGGGAACGACGATTCTTCTAAAAGTACTAGCGTTGGAATCCAGGTAGGCCATCATCATCGATCTTTGATTTGCAATTAGGAACCTGCATGTTAGCGTTGTGTGATTGTTGCTAGACCCCATTTGGGCTAGTGGGATCGCCTCTGTCCGCAGAGGGGATTTACCTGTAAAACAATTTGGCGACTCCGCTGGGGAGAAGCATGTTTTTGATTTTTTTGTTTGATTTGTAAACTTTGGACGGAGCCTGAAGTACGGCCAGATAGCCTTCGAAACACTATTGCTTTGCAGTAGTGAAGTAGATCAAAGCCACTTCAGTCAATCTCCGGTTTGGTTTACGGATTAAACAATTTGGGAGTTTGTCTTGCATGTTAGTTTTTCTCTTGTTTGCTTGCTTGGATAGCTTTCTGGGTTAAATTTCTTGCTGTTTCTTGCTTCCTGGCCTTCCTAGATACTGTAAACCAAGCTTTGGACTACCTGTTTTGTTTTTTTACTTGGCAAACTTTATTAGCGTGGTTTTTCCTCTGACAGTCGCGCCAGTTGGCGCATGTTGCTAACTGACAACCCGCGCCAATCCCTTTATAGCGCGAGTTGCAGTCTGACAGTCGCGCAAGACTTGTTAACCTTTTCAGTTATCTTGTTTGTTAGCCTTCTGAGCTTGGATTTGTATCTTGTTATATCTTTTACAGCTTCTGGAAGTTTTTTGGACCTTTATGTGACTGGTTATTCTTTTTATCCTTCAGTTGTTTGCTTATTTCTATCGATTTTATATCTTAGCCCTAGTGGCTTTGCATGTTGAGCCCTCTGTGGGAAATTATGGTTTGATGATCCAGTCAGCTTTTTGGTTGTTTTCCGCACTCATCTGGTAGTTGTACAAGTTTGGCATTCTATGTTGCAAGTAATTCACTTCTAGCTTGTTTATTTTTTGCTTGACTTCATTTGAACTTAGATCACATGGTTCATTGAAAGTCTTTGTGTTTTCCTTGCTTTGATAGGTCATTTTGACGTTTCAGAATTGGTTCTAGATTCCTTTGAAGGAATTGTGTTTGTTTATACTTGTGAATATCTCTTGAGATTTGTTGAGTGCATCATGCTATCCTAAAAGAAAGAAAAACAAAAGATCTTTTGCATTTTATTAATTAGCATTTCTTGTTATTTGTTGCTTTTAAAAAGAAAAAGTTTTTTTTTTCATATCTTGTTATTAGCTGCATTAGGATCTTTGTTGATCAGTTTGTTTGTGTAAAGATCTCAACTCTCCTGTAGATAGAGTTCATTGAATGAAATGATATAATTTTCGCATATAGTTTGCATTTAGGAAGTTTCAAGAGATCACATACGGTAGGACCAAAAATTGAAACCTAATTGAAGATAAACTGTAAAATAAACTGAATGAACCTAACAACGCATTGGAACATAACACACATATTCTAGAGGTCTAGGTTAGAGACGTGTTCCGGCGTCTTTAAACCTGGTAGTTTACCGTTGAGTGGTTGGGTGATTCCTCCACGGTGAAACGGTAAGTGCTAGTACAGATTGTGCTCCCACGTACTGTCGCGTATATATTGGGAGACCCCTATAGGCTTGCAACCTTTTATCCATAGGAAGCTGAGTCTGCCGCCTTACAAGCCGTAATGCACTGAACACGGCATTCGGGAAGATTGGCTGCAGTACGGGAAGCCCTTGGTTTTCAACTGATTGTCAAGGTGTATAAGCAGTTTTACAGATTGTTTGACAAACCTCTTACCTAGTTCTCTAGAGTAGTCACTTTTGATCCTTTTCGGACTCCCTAAAAGAAAAGTTCTAAGTGAGCGTCTTGTCACTTCGGGCTCATTAAATATTTGAAGGAGACTAGAGTCATATTTTCGTCCTTTTCTCGACTCTTAAAAAATGAAAAGGTCAAGTTCAGTGTCTTAAAATTTATTTGGCCACGATCACATATAACCCGGTTAACTTTTGTTTGCATTAGTCTGAGTAGGGTCTGGTTTCGTTAGATTCCCTAGGATTTTGTAAAGTTTCATCCTGGTGGAATTACCAATCTCGTCTTCCGAGATCCCGTTTGTGAGTCAAATTCTTCCTATTGTTCCAAGTATACAACCGCTTAACTCTCGTGCTCCAGGCGACGAGGATTACCAATTTTATATGAACCCTATTTGGGAACCTTCTCAAAACGGTATCCCTTTTTGGGAATACACTTCTCCACGGAAACCATTTCCTTCTGATATGGAAAATCCATCCCCTACTACGACTGACGAATCTGGCGTGCCAGGGGACGAGATTCCCAGCACAATGGAATCTACACATGTTAGTAGAACTGCTACTACCGGGGGACTACCTCTTGGCTATAGAGAATTACGTGATTTTCTATCATCTCCTTTTCCGACTTCTATTTGGTCACCACCCGTCTTCTCAAATACAGAGCCTTCGACTCCACCACCTCGCGGTACAGTTGTTTCCTCAGTGACAACCCCTCCAACAGTATCTATGACTTCTTCGACCCCTATTTTTAATCGACCTTCGACCTCTTTATTCGCAGGCTTTGATCCTACATCGAATGTCCCACTTGGTGGGCAATATGATCAGTATCTACCACCTCCTGGGACTAGGACAGGTCAGCTGTCCGTCAGAGAGATTTCAATTCCGTTGTCCATAGATTGGGGTTCCACCTCTTATCACGGTGGTCAAGCGTCGTATGCGCAACCCGAACAACCACATCAGCAAAATCTACAAGGACAATCCTTCCAAGGAAACCCTTTTGCTTCTAGTGGTCCCTTTTTCACTCCTCATACACAACCTACTGGTAATCCATGCCAACCTTCCACTCAGCAAGCTCAGCCTGGTATCCAGCAAGGTTCTCATACTGGACAAACCGGTCAATCATTTTTTAACCCAAATCAACCTAACGTCCAGTATACCCAAGTTTCTAGCCAAGCTACCCAATCAATTGGTCAACCAACTGTCCAGTATACTCAATCTTCTGGACAAACTGGTCACCCTCAAACACATCCATCTGGTATGATAGGACAACTCTCTACTGCACAACAGCAACCTCAGTATCAGCAGGTAGGTCAACCTCAGTATCAGCAGGTAGGTCAACCTCAGTATCAGTAGGTAGGTCAACCTCAATACCAGCAAGGTTATCCTTCTGCTCAGATAGCCCAAGGTTATCCGTCTACTGGCGCTGCTCAACCCGGCACTTGGACCCAAGTAGGATCCCAAAATCCATTTGGTTCTCAAATGCAGGCTGGAGTTCAATCTCAAACATTTTATCAAACTCAGCCTGGGTCTCAAACTCAATTTGGGGTCCCACCACACTACGGTTATCAAAAACCTCAAGGGAAACCTTTGTTTGTCCCTTACCAGAATTATCAACAACCATATGCTACTTCTGTAGCATCGTTTGGTAATCCATACACTGGGGGGCAAAACACAAATCCCTACGGCCAGCACACCATGGGGCCAAATCCGTCAGGGCAAAGCCCATGGGGGCAACCACCACCTGGTTGGAACCCGGGTGCTTCATCCTACCAGCAGCCCCAGATGTATTTCAATCCTCAGTTACCATTCTTAGCGACTTTAGAATTACCGGATGTGTCCAAACTGACTAATGATCCTATTCTTCATAATCCTTATTGGCCTCCGGTTCCCACCAAAATTCCTGGTGAC
>APFE030796699.1:241325-252449 GCA_000404065.3 Pinus taeda | reverse complement strand
GTAGCTTATCTCTGAGAAGAGATGTGCGGCTACATGTCTCTCTGAACTATTCCGAACTTGTGTTACAATGAGGCTCGAAGGCCTATTTATTATTGAGAAACAATGGAAAAACCTTCACATTCCAAAACCGAACCTTAGAAGATGAAATGCCAAATTGTGGGCCCCGTTTTGGGTAAATTGGTACATCAATTTCCCGGGGTCGTAACTTTGGCATACGATCTCCGTTTGACGCGTACAATAGCTCATTAGAAAGATCTATTCGAGCACTATCATTGTTGGAACAATCAGTCCATTGCATGGACCCATGTTGCCCCTGGATTCCCCAAAAAACGTCGTTTAGGGGCTCAAAACGGCTCCGGAAGTTCAGGACCCGAAAAACTGCTAAAAATAGTAAGTTGTGCTACAATTAAGGAAACTGAAAATGCTGAAAGAGACAATGATGTGGGTCCAGGTGGACTTGGCAGGTGGCCACCAATATCCACTTGGATCACACCCCCCCTCCCCCCATTCTTACCACTCCTGATATAGATCTAAATTGTTTCATTACAAATCTTAATATATAATTTTAAACAACAAAGTACCTCCTTAACCATTTTTTTTTGTTGATGAAGAAACAAGGTTGAAGCATTGGAATTTTCTTGTTCAATAAGCCATTATGGCTTTCTCATAGCGCTAATACTATGATAAATTTAGAAAAAGTTTCATTAGACATGTAATTTTATTGATTAGAGAAATAAATTACACAAAAGGATTAGAGATAAAGCATCCATTTAACATCTCTAGCCCTATCTAAATATGTCGTGTGTCCTTGATACTTAAGGATGATCATTATGACAAGGATGTGACAAAACCTTTTTATTTTATAAGAAATACAATACTTTTAAAATAACTTTATGATCCGAATTGGATCATTATATTGTTTGTCATCCATCCTAATGCTTGCAAAGTGGAAAAAATGAAGGGATAAGTTTACAAGACCATTTTTACCAATGGGACCCAGTTTGGAAAATTAATGTTTGAAATCTTTTGGGAATAGTTTGAGGCATTAAACAACATTTTTTGGGGAAAATTTTATTGCTCTAGTGTGGCATGTCTTTTTCCTATGCTACACACATAGACCTTTCCAACGACACAAGAATTGCCTTGATTAGAGTGTATATGCAAAATTTATACCACTCAGAAGTTAACCTTCTTGTTTTGATCACCATAATTCGGAGGCCCCCACATCAACCCTATTATTCATGGAAAAAGGGGCTAGCCACGTGATCACGATGAAGAAGACTCTAGAAGAGTCAATATTGTAACTCTAGTTAAGAATTGAAGGAGTCAAACTTAACCACTAGTAAGCTATCAAACCGTGTTATAATTGGGCCACTAGGAGGAAAAGGGGTTCCATCCTTCTAGAGGGCAATTTGTTCCATAGACGAGCAAAGTAGCCAAAAGGAATAGGGAGAGAGCACATAAGAGGATTTGCGCACTGTGGTAGCTAATGGGTCACAAGCCTTATTTCTTTGTACTTGCATCCATAGTTTTATTCAGAGAAGGAGAGCAGAGCGACCTTACATTTCACTTGAGTTTTCTCATTAAAGAGTTTCCCACAATATATCTTGTGTCAATTGTGGTTTGAGAGTTTTTATTTCACTATTCTCTATTTTTTACATAATTACAATTTTTATGCATATGCAATAAACAATAATTTACAAATCCAAAAATAAAAAAAGAAATAAATCTTTTTGATATAAATTTCATATTTTTAAAATGTAACTTTGATTTTGCATTTTTGGATCCATCACATTCAATAATTTTCAGTTATGAAATGTGTTTTTGTTTTTTCCCCAAGGAAAAATCTCAATTTTATTCAAAAGAAAAAAATTACATTCTGTAGATACTAAAAAGCATTTGGTCATAACCAACCTTAACGTAGTGCCCAATAAATAAAGCTACGAAGAAAAACACAAGAAATAAAAAATACTAAACTACTTTTTTTTTCTCCACTTTTCGTCAACCACCATAGGTAGGGGTGGTAGTTACATTAGCCATTTGATTCTCTTCCACATTTACATAGATTTCTTTGTCAGTGTCTAAACTCTTTGATACATGAGTTCTTTTCTCTTTCAAAAATAGACTTCTCATTAGTTTACTAAAGCGCTATAATCGTTAATGCTTTGGGAAAGGGAAAGATTAGAACCATCAATCCAATTTATGACAAACTTTCCAACAAAAACACCAATCACTTTATTATTTTAAAATGAATTTATTTTTATTCTTAAAAAACAAATTTACCTAAATAAACTTTAAATTTAAATTATCGAATTAACAAACATACCATTTAAAACAAAAACATAATATATCATTTGAATTTAATACCTAAACCACATAGGTAGCGTCATTGCACTTAAAATGTATCATTTGAATTTAATATCTAAACCATTAATTAAATAAGTTCATTACTCTTAACTAATACTCTAAACAAAATTATTATTATTATTATTATAACTATATTTCCTAAGTGCATTTGATACTTCGTGCTCCAAATTCTTTTAAACCCTAAACCCTTACAACACTATAGCGGATGAAACACATGAAGCCTCCAACGCTCCTCTTTTTGCATGTATAGTGACAGTCCAAATAGTGGAGCACCGTTTCATTCATTTATAATTTTTATGTATGCATTTTGACGAGGCTAATGGCATCCCGAGCATTCTCCAGGTCCGTAATTTCTTCTGCATTTCAGTCGAGCAGAAACTCCTCGTTCAGAAAAGCAGCAAGGTCACGCACTTCATCATCAACCACCGGAACTCCTCTGTCTTCCTCCGGAAATGTTAGTGCAGGGCCAGGCTGCTCCCAAAGGCGATTTGCGGAGTTGACAATTGCTCTGCACAATGCGGTTGCAGGCGCCAAGCTTATATCCCACTTGGCTGTCAATTCTCACTCTCACAGCGCGCTTTCTTTCGGTATTCTTCGACGACTTCTTTGTCTCTTTTCTTCTTATACATTTAGCTGCAAAATTCCCTCGAAAGAGGGAAATTGCTAAATATTTAATTTTGAGGTACGTAGTGGATTTGTTTTTGATATCGAGCTGGAGAAGCTCGAGTCTATGCTGGTCACACACCAATGTTAGTGGCTTGGAGGTATACACAGGCTGCTCATCTACAATTTCAACCGTAAAAACAGAGTCGAATATGGTAACCAATTCGAGTTGAAAAACAATCTTCTTGGAACACTAATCCCGTTTGCAAGAGCAACTTCAGGAGATCTTATTTCGGGGGGTCCTAATCCCCTTGACCCTTTAGTAAAGTGCAAAGTATCCTTTTCACCCGACGCAGCTCGTCCCTTCATCATTTTATAGGATGTTTGAGAAGGGAAAAGACGAGGAGTAATAAATGTGCCCTTCTGCGAGAATTCAACGACAACTGAAACGTAGTAAACGGAAGATTGAGAAGACTCCAAACTTAAAGTGCTTATACAAACTTTTGTCTACGCACTGATCAGCCAGAGTAAGCTGCGTGCCGAAGAGAATTTCCAAATAACTAATGATCTCCCAGGTTTAAGGAAGGCCTCTGTTTTTTTCTCGTTAACAGCCTCTCCAACGACTTTTGCAAATGTTTCTTGTGTTTTTTCAATATTTTAATATCCACTGAAATATGTCCATCGGACATATTATCTAAGAACTGCTACTATTAATCAGCGGATTATAGTCTCAGGTACTAGAATATCTGCTTTTAATTTTTTAGTGTTTTATTTTAAAATTCTTTTTGCTGTCCCTGACCTCCCGACCCTTGGAAATTTGGCGGTACCTTTCAGCTGTCTCAAAATCCATCTTCCTCCCCTCTTTTGGAAAATGTAAAGTGGCAGCTTATTAATTCTTATTTTTCCTTAACTTTAATATTTGTTTGTGAACTTTATTAATCTTCTTGATGTTCTTTAGTTAGATATTTTCATCAAACAAATATCAAGAACGAAACAACAACGATAACAAAGGACACATAAATTAGGTTTTCAACTAGGGAGAAACCCCTTGAAGGGGAAAACCCGGAAAACTTTTATCTTCTTATAAAATCTGCTTTAATTGAGACACAATAACCCTAACCCTAGACCAAGTCCTTCTCTAAGCCCTCCAACAAGTCCTTCCCTGATTTTGCACCAACTAGCTTCAAACTGCAACTTCGACTTGTCAGCTTCAGTACTGCAAGTCGTCTTGCAACTTCGACCCTGCAATTTCGGCTTTGCAACTTCCCCAAAAATCCTAATCCTACTTCCTCCTAAGACTTTCCTAGAGCAAGACAACTCCTAAGGTCAACGAGGTCAAGGTAGGGTTTTCTCCCTTCCAACTACAAGATTTTGCACTTTGTCCTATTGCAACTTGGACCTGCAACTTCGGCCTCCTTCTGCAGCACTAGAAACCCTGAAATTTCGCATGTGTGAGAGAGATAGAGCCCAAAAACAAAGATTTTTTGTTCTTCTTTCTTCTCCTAGACCTTTGCTCTTACTTTTCCTTCTTCCTAGCTATAGATCAAATTCTTTCTTGAGAGTTCGAACTTCTTGAGTGAATGAGTGCTAAATGAGGTCGAATTGCTTCTTTATATAGCCTTTCCAGGGGGTCGAATTCCCTCTTTTAGGTCAACTTGTAACTACCAGGGCCGAATTGTACTTTTGGAGTTTTCAGGATTTTCTAGACTCAAAATAATTCTTTTTACAATTACATTTTGCCCAAAAGGGTCTTATAAACATGACTCTGACTCCTTTGACTCATGACAATAAATCCTAAGACCTAACAAACCCTAGAAGCATGAAGAACATGCTTTTACCTAGAAGACCATCAATAAAGAGCATGAAATCCATGCTTTAATAATAATCAATTTTTCTTTTCTTCTTTTGTTTGTTACATAGGATACATATTGAAATGAGTACAACAATTATGAAGACCAAAACTAGTTACATTTTCAACACTCCCTCTTAACTAAGGAGGTATTCACAACTGTATAACTAGTACAACATCAATCTCAAATTGAAGAGTTCTCATAAGAAGAGTTGGATTGACAAGTCATCATGACCAACACTCTCTCTAAGGCGTAGCTAGACAAGCTCATTATGCTAGGAGGTTTTACGTGTGATACTGCACCTCTACAAGGTACATGCCACATCCAGATGTCTACAAGGTATGTCCTTTTAGGACTATTCTTATCTTGGATCTCCATCCTTGAGTCCTCAAAGAATATCGGTCCTCTTCAACCACTCTTCTCTTGGATACTTGTCACATCCTCAAAGAGTGTCAATACCTTTCCTTTCTTGGATGTTTTATCATCAAGGAAACCACAAATGCTTATCCAATCCTTCTTCATTCTCTCTTCATCCCCTGAAGAAGAGAATGCACATGTGATATTCAACATCACTCCCTCTCAACCAAAGAGGACATATCTATTCTCTTTTTGACTAGAGAATATATCCTTGCTCCTATTCAAGAAGGCTCCTTTTACTCCCTCTTCAAAACTAGAGGAGATCCAAACTTTCTTTCTATTTGGGAAGTCAACATCACAAGCCTTATAACTTGTTTTCATAAGAGTACCAGCTACCAATTCTTCATAGTTGTCTGACTCCCTCTTTTCTTCGCATCTCATTGTATTGAGCTTGCTTCCTTTTGAGGTATTATGGAGCCATCTTCACTCTTCAATCTTGTGACATGTTCTAGCTTCTTGCTCATCACTTTCATCTTTGTCACCATAGATGAAGACATTGTATTGGGCCTTTTCAAAACTTCAAGCTGATCTTAGCTTCCTCATGAAAGTGATCTTCTTTGACCTTCAAGTTATCTTCTCGCACTGCTACCTTTTAATCTCAAGATGGACACATCTTGACTTCACAGTGGCCAGGTACCATATGTTGTGCTTCTCTCAACATTCTTCATACATTTTTAATTTTTTTATACATACAGTTGAACTTGCCTCAACTGTCATCATGTATTCCTGCAACATCCTTCCAGGTAGCAAAATAATATGTTAACCAGATAACCAATAATGAAAACCAGACTTATCTCATCATGATGACCTTCTCGTTCCATCAACATCCTCATGGTCCATCTCGATATGAATCCTTCTTCATGCATCATCGTGCCCAATGATCGAACTTGATTACCAAGTTACAAATTTTTCTTTCGGAGGTTATAGTGGATGTTAACCATTATTTTACATATTTTAGAGAAAGTATTAATCTTTTATAAATCCTTAAGCAAGTCAAATTCTTCCTTTTAAACATCATACAATTAAGCTCAACATGTTACAAGATTCTATCGATATGAATCTTATCCAAGAGTCACTAAAGCATTCCTATGCTTCTAATTCCATCATCTAGCTATATATATATATAAATGATATATATATATATATCTTCGCAACTGAGCATGCAACTTATGGCACTCTATGCATCCATTCATTTCATCCTTTTACCAATATTGTTTCCATATTACATGGAATGTATACTAACTTTGTCATATGGCTTCTCCCAAGAACCTTGCATAATGATGGTTCTTTTAGGATCATAATGATCCATCTAAGCAAGATGATTGCCTCTAACATAATGTTAGATAATGCCTGGGTGAACAATATGCAAAATGGTCTATCTATCTATTTTTAAATACTAGATGACTTCTACAAAGAAAATTAACCAAGTAGACTCTACTCATGCAACTATCACATGCTTCTCTTTATGCAAAATCAAAAAATTTTCTAAACAATACAAGCCAATTTTACCAAGAACTAACCAAGATGCCTTTTCTAATAGTAAAGATCCTTCACTTCTTCTTTCTTCGTCTTCTTCTCAGGTTCTCCCATTGCCTCAGCCACATGAGCTTCACTCCTTTTCTTTCTCTTGTTGTTCTGTTGTCTTGGACAATCCCTCTTATAGTGTCCAAACTCATTGCACTTAAAGCATTGAACCTTGGACATGTCTTTCTTCTTGGACTTTCCAAACTTTCCCTTTTTCAGCTTCTTGACTCAGGCTAGAAAGGCTTGAGACTGCTCGTTTGATCCAATGTCATCTTTTACCTTGATCCTTGATTCTTCCAGAATGCATTGAGCCCACAACTCATCAAAGTTGAATCTTTCTTGGAGTAGATGCTTGTTGCAAAGCTGCTCCATTCTGGTGGCAGTGCATTTAGTACACAGATGGTCACTTACGAACATATATTATTTCCCCAAGTCCTTGTAGATGGTCTCTTAGCTGAGGGACTTTCATGAGAAAGGATGCCATATACTCACACTTTGATTTCTTCATTCTATATAACTTATTTTGCAAAGACATCTTTTGTCTTGATGTACTTACAAAGTACAATTTACTAGCTTGTCATACATAGCCTTGGAAGTTTTCAAGTTTGCAACAAATGGAACAAGAGAATCTTTAATGGATTCAACTATGATTCTCAGTGCCCTTACTTCCCCTTTCTTGTATTTACTGGTTCTTGAGTCTTGTCTTTGCTAGGTTCAGTAATTTCCCCAGTAACATACTCCATTATTTCTTGTTCTATGAGTATCAGGTCAACCTTTTTCTTCCATGCTAGATAATTTGATGCTCCGACAAGCTTATTGCTCTCCTTGCAAAAAGAACCCATATAACCCATAGATTCAGATATGATGTAATACTTACTTGATAATCAAGATACTCCTCTTCCTTGATAATGTCTTCAACCTTCTTGATGCCTTCAAGATCTTTGAAGAAACTTTCTTGAAAGATGTTCCCTAGGATTCCTCCACTAACAACTTCCAAGAGAGATGAATGATAAGATCCTTTGATGCTTTCTTTAGAGAGGTCTACCAATGAGTCTTTTAACTTGATCCTTGAAGTCTTCTTCTCCAGGATTTTCTTGAGAGTTTCCTTTTTCCTTCCCCTTGACAAGTAATTCCTTCTAGTATCCTTCTAGCTTCCTTCCTTGTTCACCTTAGCTCCGATACCATGTTGGAAAATGTAAAGTGACAACTTACTAATTCTTATTTTTCCTTAACCTTAATATTTGTTTGTGAACTTTATTTATCTTCTTGATGTTCTTTAGTTAGATCTTTTCATCAAACAAATATCAAGAACGAAATAGCAACAATAGAGGACACAAAAATTAGGCTCTCAACTAGGGAAAAACCCCTCCAAGGGGAAAACCTGGAAAACTCTTCTCTTCTTATAAAATTTGCTTCAATTGAGACACAAAGACCCAAACCCTAGACCAAGTCCTTCTCTAAGTACCATGTCAACCCTCCAACAAGTCCTTCCCTGATTCTGCACCAACCAACTTCAAACGGCAACTTCAACCTGCCAGCTTTAGTGTTGCAACTTGTCCTACAACTTCGACACTGCAATTTCGGCCTTGTAGCTTCCCTAGAAACCCTAATCCTACTTCCTCTTGAGACCTTCCTAGAGCAAGGCAGCTCCTCCTAAGGTCAACGAGGTCAAGGTAGGGTATTCACCCTTCTAGCTACAAGATTATGCACTTTTTCCTACTACAACTTGGACTTGCAACTTCGACCTCCTTCTGCAACATAAAAAACCCTAAAACTTCGCACGTGTGAGAGAGATAGAGCCCAAAAACAAAGATTTTTAGTCCTTATTTCTTCTCCCAGACCTTCGCTCTTGATTTTCCTGCTTCCCAGCTACAGATCAAATTCTTTCTTGAGAGATCGAACTTCTTGAGCAAGCGAGTGCTAAATGAGGTCGAACTGCTTCTTTATATAGCCTTTACAAGGGGGTCAAATTGGTAAAATTGGCAACTAGGGCCAAACTCCATGTGGTTCATCTTATCTATGGCAGTTGATATTTTTCTTGGATCCCTCATCGAGAGGTGTAGGATTGATCTAAAGATCATCTGATTCCAATAAGTATTCATGGAGTTATGAATTTATTTGTGTTATAAGACAATTCATCAAGGTCGGCCAACAACCAGATAAACCCCACATGTGCTCAACGTTTTACTATAAAAGGAGGTGGCTTGCAAGTCATTTGTCACTCAGCTCATGTGATCTTTTCCTCTCCACTAGTTTGGGTCTTGGTGGAAGGAAAAGTCACTAAGAATATATGTTATCATGTTATGGAAGCCTATTCCTATTCACTGTTATGGAAGCCTAATCCTATACGTTGTCATGTTATGGAAGCCTATTCCTATACATTGTCATGTTATGGAAGCCTATTCCTACATGTTGTTATGGAAGCCTAACCCTATATGTTGTCATGTTAAGGAAGCCTAAATCCTATACGTTGTCATGGATTCCTAAACTATACGCTGTCCTAAACACAGTCTCCAAGTCGCAATCAATAAGCATTTATATGTTTTCATGAGATGGTGTTCTAGCAAACCTTAAACACTGTCCAAAATAAGTCTATATTCTTTCCTAAAAACAGAGAGTTGCATAAGTGTATTGACAACACCAATGTCTTAGGTTTAGGTGCAGTCATGACCATGTGTAAGGACACAACTACAGGTTGATATTATTGACATATCTATCTTAGTAAAACAATGATCTAACAACAGTGATGACATACGTTGATCATGGTGAAGACTAGACAGTGAACAACAAACTATGTATATGCATATGTATTACAGCCTTTCCATAACTCTAAAGGTGTAATAGGTCTCAAATATGTACAAGAGATCTTAGGCATACCTATGAATGGAGACAGATAGTCTCAAGAGGCATCATTCGGATCTAGTATGATGCAGCCTTGATGTACTTCCAAGAATAGTAACAACCTTAGCCTTGATACAATACATCGTCTCACTCTACAGTAAGGCACAAGCACAAGATATGATCTTGGAGTTGAAGATCATGATCTCAATGAAGGTTACATCGGTGGTGCAACACAATGATGCATAGTGCAGTGTTATCACTCAGGTTGTTCCCTGCTTCCTAAAGGGAATACGACCGAGGTAACCACTAACCAATCTTTTACTTACAGGTTCTAGCCTACCTGCAACCAGAGAGGGCTCTCTCTTTATGATTTAGCTTTGTTGGTGGGTAATTTTAGGCTAGTTATGGTGTGTTGATTTTGTTTTGAGTTTGGTTGGTTGGTGAATTCAAACAGAGCTGAGGTATAAATTACAGAGCAGTTTGGGTCATTGGGCAATGGAGTTCAGGGCGGTATGCTGCTGAAGTATGTTTCTGAAGACAAAGTATTGCTGCAAAGCCAGATAGGCATCTGTGGAACAATTTTTTGAGATTAAGTAATGAAGTTATGGACTTAGTGAGTGAAAGTCAATTGAGAATCTTCCACTATGCTAACAAGGGGAGAAATGAAAGCATTGCTTAAGAGCAGTTAAGACTTCTTAAACAACATTCACAGTGAGAGAATTAGTTTAGACATGAGCAATTAAGAATTCATATCCATGGCTAATCCAGAAGAAAACATATTTAGAAATAGAGATTGAGCATAGGGTGTATTCAAACAAATCCTAAGCTATTCTTTTTCTCTATTTACTATGATCATGAACATATATGAATTATTGCATACACAGAAAGACAAGAACACGGTTCAGAATAACTTATTGTTCCAGCAAATGACACAAGACTTCTGCAACATAACACAGTCATTCATTTCCACTTTCAGACAGTATAGGAACCAGGAACTCCACCATCAATTTGTATTAGCAAAATGTCTTAGATATACAATACAGCTCTTCTGAAAGAGTTTCACTACAACCGACCCTCAATACATTCATTGAGGGGATATATATACAAAAAATAGGATAAAATATCTAAATAGTGAGTTATTGTGCAATAAATTGCACCACCAACTCTCTTACAAAAAGTAAATGAAAGATATAACTACAACAATTAATGTTGAGATGGCAGCTATCTTTTTGTCAGACAACTTTTGACTTTTTGGCTCAGGAAAGTTGGTTGTAGCTGTGCCTTTAATTCTGCGTTAGTTGAGCCTGTTGTCTGAGTGCTTTGGTGAGTCACTATACGGATGCTTCCTGTGATATCTGCATGTTGGATTATCTGCTGACCTGTACTGTGACTGAGATTTGAATTTTCACAAAAAGGAATAATATAGTGGGATCACCTGGGCAGAACTTCCAGCATTGCCTGCCACCAATCAGCTGGAGGTCGCTGATGTCTCCTTATTTTTACCAGTGTTTCATCTGCTTCA
>APFE030796699.1:216761-236086 GCA_000404065.3 Pinus taeda | reverse complement strand
TCAATCAGTGGGCAACTCATATGCATGCTCACAAAGACTTCAAATTCAAATTTCTTTAACTAATTAACTCAATTGAATTAATTAATTAATATTTCCAACTACTGTTAAGACCAAAATTAATTCTACTTCCTATAGATAGAATAGGGACTGCTGTAAATAGGAAGGGACTCATAAACACTATTTTTAGAACTTTCTATTTTTAGCAGTTTCACCTCACCCAATGTGGCCAATGACCTCACTGGCCAAACTGCTATTTTTAGACATGCTATTTTTAGTAGGTCTATTTTTAGCACATTCTAAATTTAACATTTCTTGTTTCACATTTTTCAACAATTAGTTCTCATAGACTTCTTAGATGTATTTTTATAGTTAGAGCCTAGTTCTATTTATACAATCCCATGGTCCGTGAACCATGGTAGATCTTTCAAGCTGATATTACATTACAAAAGTAAGGGCGCACAACCCTATGACTCAATTACAACTTCGCGCTCTGCGCCCACAAATCGTGGAGTCTTTACATCGAACTTAGTCAAAACTTGGGCTTTAAGCCCAAAAACTTGCCTTGGGGGATCCTGCACCCAATAGGCCCCCAACACAAACATCGTGACTCGCCCTCGAGTCACTCGGTCGATGTGGAGATCTTCGCACAGAGACCTCCCAGCTTTGCGCAGACTGCTGTGAGGTCAGCAACGCACAAAGCCATTTCCTGTTGGACTTCCTACCACTAGTCAGATGGTTGGGACACCTATGTAAGGCTTCAATCGATTACCATTTTCTTTTCCTGGGAAGATTTCGCTATTCAATTTCACCAACTACGCTGCGCCACCATCTGTGACTTCCTTAATAACATATTGTCCCATCCAATACATTTGGAGTTTCCCCAGGAATTTATCGAACTTGTTGTTGTATAACAGCACCAAATCATTCACCTTAAACATGCACAACTCGATATGTCGATCATGCCATGCCTTTTTGCACTGCTTTTGTACCTGCTGATGAAATCTAGCCAAAAATTGTTCTTCTTCGAGTTCCTCCAATTGCATGAGCCTCTCCTCTAGGGCTCCACGGTCCATCATACCTATGAGCACTGCTATGCGTAGACTAGGCATGATATACTCCATTGGCATTATGGCTTCCACTCCATAGACCAGCCGAAAAGGTGTCTCTCCCATTAGTTTCTTGCACATCGTACTATAAGCCCATAATATTTCAAGTACTCGCAGGTCCCAATCACTTCATTGTGCATTGCATACTTTGATCAGCCAGTATTTTGTTAAATGCCTCTACTATCTTGTCGACTTATGGGTGATACGATGTACTTTTCTGATGATATACCTGAAATTCTTCTATCAATGCACTGATTGTTTCATTCAGGAAATTTGTACCACGATCGCTCATCAAGACCTTTGGACATCCAAATCGTCTCAATACATGCTCAAATAGAAACTTTACAGCCGTGCAATCTTTCACTAGCTACGCTTCTACCCAACGATTCAGGTACTCTATCGCAATGAATATATCTCGCACCCATTTTTCCTTGAGTTTTGATAGGTCCTACAAAGTCAATCACCCACTTTTTAAAGGGCTGCAACATCATTTGTGGATTCAAAGGCATCTCATCCCTTTGCAATGGTTTACCTGTTCTTTGACGTACATCACAAGCCTTGCAATTTGCTTTTGAGTCCTGATGAAGGGTTAGCCACCACAACCCTGCGCAAAGAATCTTTTGTGTAGTGGTTTTTCCTGCATAATGACCTCCCGTGGGGCCTCCATGAGCATCCATGAGGATGCTACTTCATTCAAACTCTAGTACATACCTTCGCAGTATCTCATCATTCCCCATCTTGTATAAATTCCCTACAATAACATAAAAATTTGTTGCACACACCACTAGTTCCTTCTTCTACTGAACAGAGTAACCTTCTAGCATAGTCCCAGTTGTTAGAAAGTGAATTATGTCTTCAAAATGTCCATCTTTTATGCACACAGCAAACAATTGCGCGATCCCTTCTTCCAAGGCTCCGTGAAGCGTCATATCCATGGGCGCTGCTAAGCGCGGACTAGGCATAATATACTCCATCGGTATTATAGCATTTGCTCCATAGGCCAGCCTAGAAGGCATATGTCCCGTCAATTTCTTGCACATTGTCCTATAAGCCCACAAAATTTTCAGTACACACAGGTCCCAATCACTTCGATGCACATTATATACCCTTTTCAGTGCTTCACACACTTCGTTAAATAATTTTGCATGGGTAACCTTCTGTACACGCATTATTTCCACACTTTTCCATTCCAACTTGAGGGACTGTTCGTGCAATTTCCCCCCCAACACATGCTTATTGACCATTGTCCCCAACACAAAGTCCATGTGCATCCGCGCATGTTGTTCACCATATGCTTGTACCCACCTAGACAGATGCACGCGCCGACCATCCCATACATTGTATTTATCTATTAGTCGCATCTTAGGCTTCCCAAAACACATTCACATCATTCTCCTGCATCTGTGCCAGTCCTTAAAGCTTCCTTGGTGTGTACCCCACCACCTCACGGGCATAGCGTGCAATACCCACTTCAAAGCCAGGAAACGTTGCTTTTCTGGCACCTCCCTTTCAAATATGTCCAAGAAAGCATCTACCTCACCTAATCCATCATAAGTAGGGAGATCCCTTACTTCTGTCGATACACAGCATAACGATATTGTCATCATATTGCAATTCAGTGTGGTTACCTTGTGTAACCAATTATGTCATCACTCTATCTCTTTGTCTAAATCCGAGGTATAGGAGCTTTCACACTCCCATGAAATTTGTCCATCCGCGGTGGGATTTACCCAGTCTTGCTCTCGCGCATTTATCTTGTAAGTGCATCTAAATCATCGTCACTTTCATAGTCACGCACTGGCTCTGTATATCGCGATCCCTCAGTAGGGTCCAAAGGTACAACTATGCGCAGAGACTTCTTCTCAAAAATCATTTTGCGATTCTTTAGATTAATCACCTCGTTCATGTCAGTGGCCCAATCAATTCCTAAGAGTGCGAGGTAGGGATTGTTGTCATCAAAAATCTCTATTACTTCAAAGTCTGCTAGCATGCTCACTCCTTCAATATCTACAGTGATTCCCTACAATCTCCCCATAGGTATTATTTTTTGTTGGTTTGCCATTTGCAGCTGGATAGGAGACCATTGCAGCGTAGGCCTTCCCCTCCACTCCCATGTCTACTTTGGCAAAACGTTCGCATCTGATCCTAAGTCTAGAATTACTTGGTCCATCTCATATTCTCCAATCTACGTGGCCAACATCATTTCTCTTCCTGTCCTTGTCGCATGCTTTCCAATCTTCCAGACTACACATGGTTCTCCTGGCATGGTCCCAACACATCTGTTAACGAGTTCCTGCAATCCTTTTAAAGCCTTACTGTCATGCAGTAGCTTCATGCATGTTTCTAGGAACGTCGTAAGCATAGATGGGTCCATTTCCATCTCCAATCTATCTTTGCTTCCTAAAATGGAGGCATCAACGAATATCTTCTTAACTTCCATGAAGGTATCCTTAGCGTGCTCCAAATCAAACTTTGCTTCTTTTGTCAGAACTTTGTGAACCCAAGTACTATCTTCAAGTTGTTTACCTTTATCAGCTCCTGTCGTAATTCCACTTCAGATCACAATGTTCACATTTGGATCTTCCTCGTGCGGCTCAGACCTCATCGTTTGCAGGTTTTGAGTCGGGGGAGGTGGTAGCGCTCCCCTGTCGCACATCCTAGCTATCAACGTAGGACAATCCTCCGTCTCATGATCAAACAAGGTACAATATAGACATGATGGATGTGTTGGATTTTACAATCACAGGCATAATGTCCTGGCCCTCTACAATTGTAACATATCAACTGTATGCAACCTCTTCCATGTCCTCCTCAATCTCGGCCTCACCCGCGCCCCTGAAATCCAATTCGCACCACTCCTGTATTCTAGTCAAGGGGCCGTGTTTCAGCCTTAACTCTGTAGGTGGGAGTTATATCCATCATCAGCTCATAGCTTCTACAAGTGTGCTCATCATATCCAACCAATCTACAAAAATTACAAAACAATTGTTGTGAATTATGTGTGTACTTCTGTAACAAATGGCAGTTGTTTGTAGCATGCTTTCCTCCTATTTGACAAATCGCGTACCACAAAGCATGCGTCATGCTAGGTCCTGCTTGTGCCTCTGGTCTTAACAGCATCATTCCTCCTCCCGTGAGGTAGTTCATGAATACCAAGTAGTGGTCCTTGTCATGACCCTAACCCTTACATTTAACACACCATACCTCTTCGCGCACTTGTGGTCAGGCTGTCCTGTCCTGTTTCAAACTCTACATCTCAAGGCATAAGTTTTTCAACTACGGATGGATTTGTTGTACTCCCAAGTTAGGATCCTGTGTCAAGGTTTCATGCAGCCTCATCGTGATCTCCAATGCCTCTGCCTAAGTTGTTAACCTCTGTTGTGACAGCATGTTCCTCAAATGCGGCATTAATGATGCTACAAGCCATTCGCGATAATGTCCATCCATCAAAGTTATATTAGCTTTGCAAATTGTGCACTTCAATCACTGATCCAACTCCCAAGGAGTCTCACTTGGTAGCATTGTGATCTCTTTGAATCCAATGATTGATTGCACCTCTAAATTTGGCTTGCTAAATTCTCTGTTCAACACAATTTGGATATCCGTGATCCCCACATTCTGATTGTAATTATAATGCTTAATATACGAGGTCAGCGCACGATCCTACAGAGCACTGACCAACGTCGCTTTCTTTATATTATCTTTTGTAACTCCCTGCGCTTCCCATATGGCTCTTATCATGAACCAAAACTGTTATGGATCTTCATTTCCTACTCCCTTAAACACAAGCAACTTTATCGTGTTTTCCATATTGACTCGCAGTGGTGGCGGAGGTGGTACGGGTGAAGATGGAGGTGAAGGGGGTGAAGCTAGTGGTGGGGTGGGTGGGGGTGGTATGCGTGGAATCCTCTGCCTTATCAAATTGATCACACTTCGTGGCAAGACCTTCGCGAGCTCTTCCTCATCTCCTCGCGGAGGTGAAATCAAAGGGTTATTCTTTGGTCCCTTACTTCCTTCATTTCTGTATATTTTTCCACTTCGCGTAGCTCTGGACATCAAGGTAATTGCATAACCCTCTTTTCACACAATAACATTTTAATCTAAGTATTCAGAGACTTTATGTACTTGCCTCACAGTATCTACATCGCTATAGCTGACTGAAGTATCTACACCGCTATAGCTAACTGAAGTATCTACTATGAACTCAGTAATGAATCCTCCTATAATCTGATCAAGCTAGTGATCAACAGCACACGCGATCTTATCCTATGATGCTTCCAATCTTCGCACCAACTCTGGGGTCCACACAATAGGATTGTCTAGCTTCCACCTTCCTTGGCTATTTTCTAGCTTCGTGATCCACTCGTACCACTCAGTAGGGAAAGATGTGTAGAAAATTTCATGCATCTCTGTGTACAAGTAGCATTCTAACCACTCTTCCTTTGATAGTCACGGATTCCTATTCTCCTGCACCACGAACTTGTGAATCCACCTATCCAACCAACCCTCAATTTCCTTCTTAGTTGGATTCTAATGATACGACATCAGACATCTCTATGCAGATTCCAGTCCTAGTAACGAAACCATTTGTTGGCTTGAGGGGGCTTGACTTAGGTTCAGAGTTATTTAGCTGAACAAATCCCTGTACTACAGGCCCTTTCGGCAATAGCCTGTAGAGCACGGACTGAGATCTCACTCGAAGCAGTATGGGGGGATGTTGGAACCAAGTTTCTACACCCTTGATATGTATGAGGGGTCGATTTAGTCCAACTATGAATACCTTCGCGTAGGTTACTTCGCACACTTTCTAGACTTGCAAGGCCTTCACGCTCTGTTATACTTGCCTTCGTGCAGCCCTAATCAGGGGCTAAGGTGATTTCGTGCTGCTTAAGTAGCGATCTACACTCTTTTCCTAAGTTACACTAGGGATATTACTTATCTTCTTATAGATGTTAGTTAACTTCGTGTAAACATATGCTTATCTTATATTCGCTTATTCAACACATTCATATAAGTTCGCGCAGCAAATAAACAGTAAAATTGCAATTCATACCCAATATACTTCAATGCATAAAACAGGAAAAAGACACACAAATAATGTAAAACTCCTCTTTATTAATGCTTCAATCGATTACAAAATCAGCCTGCCATGCGCACTTAGTTGCAAGGGTCTACGCACTTAGTTGTGGACTACTAGGCCTATGCACACTCAACTACAGATCCTTCTCCTACTCTACTACCCAAAGACACGACTCAACGCTTCAACCAAGACTCAATTCATCATCATTAGATCTTACAAACTTCTTAGATGTCTTTATACACTTAGAGCCTCACTCTATTTATACAATCCCATGGTCCGTGAACCATGGGTAGATATTTCAATCTGATATTACATTACAAAAGTAAGGGCGGACAACCCTATGACTCAATTACAACTTCACACTCCGCGCCCACAAATCGCGGAGTCTTTACATCGAACTTAGTCAAAACTTGTGCTTTAAGCCCCAAAACTTTCCTTGGGGGATCCCGCACCCAACAAGACTCACGAGAGTCCATTGACTCTTGAAGGTCAGAAAGGACTAGTTTTTTACCCTCCGAACCCTTTGTTGCATCCTATTGTGATATCACCGCAACATCCATACAATCCTTACAATTGACCTGGTATTCCTTTGGAATTATCTCCTCGGATGTCTTCATTTGTGTTGTAGTGGCTACAACCACCCTCCAAAATTTTTCCTTGGCCTGTTTTAGATCCTCCCTACCAACCTTACACAGTAGCTTCCCCTTGAAAATTGCGCATTTCTGGATGGCAACCAGCCTTCCCTCCAAAAATTGTGCAATCCTCTCTGGTAGCCTACTGTGTTCCAGGATTGCACAATCCTACCAGCCAACCCTCCTAGTAGGATTTGCGCAAATTTTCCCAGTAGCAGGTTGTTCAACCTAGGATTTCCACAAATATGGGTAGCAGTCAGTTACGCTGCCCATAAATTGGACAAATCTCTTGGGCAACTAGCCTAGCTCCCAACTATAAATGCACATTTTTCTCCAGTATTCAAGCAGTCTTTTACATGTGCATCTGAGTTGACCAGTTCCCTCTGGGAATGAGAAAAACAGACTTGCATACATGGGTTGTTTCTCCCAAGGCAACATGCAAATGCATCCATTGTTTCAGGGATCTATGCTTAGCAATTGGAGGTTACATGCAAGGAGCCATTCTGAAACCTTCCACCAAGTGTCGCTTCCCCTAGATTCGTAGCATGCATGTCACAACCTCGATATTATCAAAACTCATCAACTAGATGATGTAGAGCTCATTCCTCACATCAACCTTGTAGCTCTAACATCTCACATCACATCTAAGAGTAGTTAGCACATTCATCTCAGTTGTTTTAGGGTAAGCTCGCTTCTCATGCCTTGTGCTGCATTTCTGTCTCTTTTTGTGCTTTCACTTGTGGGAGTACTGTTTGCTTGATTTATTTGAACACTTGATGTCATTTACATGTATACATGTCCTAGCTATGTTTTAGTTTTCTTTGCTATCTCACCGTTGTTGCATGCATGACATTGTTTTGCACAAACGTTGGCCCAACCGATCAACTACCTCACCCACATGCTTGTTGATATATTTGATGAATCTTTCATTCATGTTTTGCATGCATTGTTGATCACTTCTTCTATCACTTAGTGTCACCATGCATTCACTAACTTAGTTGCTTTCAATTTCTCGTCGACGAGTTGGGCCAACCTTGGCTCAAACTCTGCCTTCACCAAGGCTGCATTGTGGAATCTAGGAAGGGAAGGCTCAGCTTCCTCTCCATATTTGTACATTCCTGCCTAGCACTAGCCTCCAGGGCTATTTTCATTTCTGGAGAATAGTGGCTGCTTGGCCCAATAAATTGCGCAAATATGTCCCTGGGCCAGCAGTCCTTCTCGACTGGAATTTCACATTGCACAATCCCAGTAGTCAGAAGCCAGACTGGACTATGCATTGTGCAGTTCTAGTAGTCAGTCAGTCTCCCAACAGCCCGGACTGTGCCTTATGCATTCTTGGAAGTCGGTCTCCCGACCTCCCAGCCGAAATTGCACAACCTTCATGATCATTCACCCAAGTATGTTGCAATTCAACTCTCATGTTCATTTTGGTTTTCGACTAACAAATTGCTTGCTATGAGTGTTCCCATGTCTCTAGGTATCGCAGGTGTTCATCTGGTTCACAACAGTACAAGTAAAATGGTTTCCAGAAGAGGGGAGATGAAGACACTGTTCAGAGCAAGCTTGGGGATGCAGTCAATCAAGTGTCTATGAGCTTGCCTACTCATGAAGACATCAAAGTGTTCGTAGACAAGGAAATCAAGCAGCAGCATCACAGCAAGCGACATCATGAACAACAACTGAAGATAGCATACCAAATGTAGTGAACATACCAAATGCAACAAATGCAAGAGGAGGGTTGTTGACAACATAGAGGTGGAACAAGTTTGCAAGCTCAAGCAGTTTCATTGATGATGAAAGAAACTTTGGAGACTCTAGCTATGAAGTGACTTCATGACAAGAAGATCGCGCGAAGGCAGAAGATGGAAAAAACAAGGAGTTGCATGTGCTAAAGCAACAACTCAGGAAGAACATGAAGTTGCATAGATAAATGAATGAGTTGCAGCAGGAACAGGAACAATAGTGAGCACAACATGCACTCACGGATGAAACTGTGCCCGTACAAGTTAAGGATTCATCCCAACAGCTGACACAGAGTAGACATGGTGAGTAGTGTTGTTGATCTCATGTAAGGGATTCAACAGCATGCATGTCATTGACCGCATGCATGCAATCCAACCCATTCAACACAATCACCAAGGCATAGACAAGAAGCAAGTCCAACTGGGGCTGGACATGTACTTTGGCAAGTGATGCACATGACCACCAATGTACACTTGAAGATAAGCATCGACACTATGCATTAGTGTGTTGTTGGTTCAACCGTACCCAAGAAGACCATGGGCATGTTAGCAAACGAGTTGGATGAAGGGTTGAACCAATGCACTAGTTGTAACAGAGACAAGAGTTCGCTTCAGCAAGATGTCACCATGAGGTGCATGCACACCATCATGGATGACCAAGCTTAGCAGCAGCTCACCACCTTCACCATCACAAGCATGTCAAAGAGTTGGTTTCATCACAACAGACTAAGTGTCAGTGATTTCTTGCAAGGCTTGCTCAATCAATGTTGTCTCACATGAGTACATGTGCATTTTAATGTTGAGTCATGTCAAGTGTAGGTCAAGTGTCAATGGTTGGATGTAACAGTGATAGAGTAGGTGAAGAGTCATGAGGGTAATTGGATTGTCATAAAGGGGAATGTCAAGGGTCACCCCACCCTTTGCTATAAATAGTCCCTCATAACGCATTGTAAGGGCTTTTGGTTAGCCAAGCTTCTACTAAGACTATCTTGAAGAAAGCTTGGACAATATTGTAACACGTCTTGGCTTCTCCACTACACAGAGCTAGTACATCTCTTTGGAGGAGCAAGCAGATGTGGCTATAACGTTCCAATTATAGGGCTAGCAGGTTTACATGGTGTATTATATGATTGTGACTTACACTTCATTATATAATAAGAGCCAGCACATTTTCATGCATACATTGTTATTGTAGTTAGACTACTCCATTTGCCTTAATGATATATGTTTTTTAACTTACGTACTTGTGTATGAACTTATTTGTATGCAATTATATGAATCTTGTTGTTAATGTGCTTCATATGTTGTTAATACTATCATTGTCCATGTCAACTAGTGCTCTGTCGGACATCAGACAGACCTTCCACATGAACCTTGCTATAAAACCTATCACACTCATCTCAAACTGATCCGTGAGTTTCGTTCATGTTATGTTACCTTGTATGTTGTGACTGTCACATCTGAGTGGACTGCTCTGCCGGAAGCTGTGCATGTCCTTTGTGTTGTGTGTTCCTAGCTAAGCTGGGACTGATCCATTTCAACCTAGAACTCACCTTCACCTCCCTCTCGCTTAGAAGTGATGGAACCTCTCATACACCTTCCTTGACACACTACATCAATCACACCATTTCTACTAATAGAGTTATCTTACTTGCCTCTGTGTGACATCACGGTGAAGGAAATACCTTACAACCCACTGCTGGGACTACTACACCAAACAATCTAAGGTCTAATTGGGATTTCTTATTGGGGAGATCCCCTTGACATGTTGGTAGGTCTAGCACCATCAACATTTATGGCGCTAGAAGGAGGGCCTGATGACAAGTAGTGTCCTCTCATCTAGTTTTGAACCTTTTCATATATTTCATGGAGTCTTGCATTCTTCTTCCCCTGAGGTGTTTTTTGAATCGTGAAGATGTCTCCATCTCGGGGAAGATTTTCAATCTCTTTTCCACTCACACATATGATGGTGAAGGCGAAGTGGCCTGGCATGAGAACTTACATAACTTTCTTTCCATGATTTATGAGGAAGATGAGTTTACTAATGAACAGGTTGGTTTGCTACTTGCATACACACTTCGCGAATCTCCATTTCGTTGGGTGCTGATCCTACTGACTAACACCATGCACTCACGTGAGAACTTTTGTGATCTTATTGAAGACATGTTGTATCATTTTGATGCAGACCATCTTGACCGGAAACTATTACAGCAATGAAGGGCTCTGCATGACTCGGTTATTGATTTTTGGCAACGCTTCCGTGACTTGTAGTTTTAAGCTCTGAGGATCCAAATGTAATTTCCTTATCATTAGGACTGGTTCAAGTATTGCCTTAATAAATATGCCTATCCCAAGAGAAAGCTTGATATCAAGCCTCGCTCATCATTCTTCATTGATGGAGCTACACAATCTCATGTGGGAGAAGGCACTATCTCAGCTGACTTTCCACCTTCCGTTCTCAACTGAGTCCTTCGAGTTCTCATATTCATTATTTTTTTTGACCCCCATCTTCACACTCGGGCATTCCTCCAGATGATTTTGTCTTGTGTTCATCCATTCTGGACTCTTCACTTGTTGTGAATGAGGAACAACCCACTGATGGAGTTGGTGTTGCACAACCAACATGCATTATCGTTCATGAAGAGTATGAGTGGGAGCTTGAGCATCAACACTCGGTGAAGGATGATTCCATTCTATCTGAGCCCCCTCCATTCTTTCCTAACATCGTTGGTGAACCTTCCATCCATGATTTTTCATGTGTGTCTTCATCCAAGGATGCACCCATTGTTGATCTTTCGTAGGACACACCATATGTTAGCCTGTCATCCAACAATGAAGAGGAGCAATCATTCATTGAAAATCCACTTGATATTTCATCTGCTCTTTCTGAAAATGCAGAGGGTGAACATCCTTTCTTCTCATCTACCCCTCTGTGTGATTCGTCAAATCATGAGGATGCTGACCAACATCCTAAATTTTCTGATCTTGGTCGTTGTGATCTCTTCACCTCATCATTGGATCATGATTTTGATTCGCTCATTGTTAATACATCTAAGCCACTGGTCTATGAAGATCCATATGTCAATGAAGTCAAAACCCTACAAACCGTCGAGGCATTTTAGCCTAAGCTGATGGTTACATTAGGCCCTCGCTGTCCAGAGGTTGGTTTCACTTCCGATCAAGAAATTGTTCAAACACTCAAGGCTCCTCATCACTCATTTGTATGCTCTCAAGATCAATCTAACACTCAGATTTTACTTCCTCCACTCAAACTACATGATCCCATTGATGTTGCATTGGAGGAATCTTACATTGCGAGCACTCGTGTGCGACACAAGTTATCTTTTTTTATTTCGTTTGCTTGCATGTCTTAGTCAAGAGTGTGCTTATGCTTCAAATCTTCATGTAGTGTCACAGAGCACCACAATAATTCCATGGACTACCCGTCATGTACATGCGCTTACTTATGTCCTGTGGACACTTTGAAACACAAAGTGTGGTTGTCTTCATTGTATATCTTTCTTGGTTGTTGGTCTGGACAACCAGGTTGCTCACGGACCAAGCCTTCACCAACATGGGTCTACCAATGCACCGGTGGCTGCATTGGAAGTATCACTTCATGTGATCAGACCCATGCACTGTTAGTGTAGGAGTAGGAGTAGTGTTTGCTTTTAGTGGTTTGCTTGCATGCTTGTCTGCTTACATGCTTTGTTTTCTTGTTTGTTTGCTTTCTTATTTGTTTACTTTCTTTGCTTTCATTTTTTCTTCTACTCTTCTTTGCCTTGTTGATTGTTAGTTCGTTTTCTTGTTTTGTTCGTAGGTTAGCTTGCATGAAACCATGTGTGACTCATGAAACAAGCTAGGTAAAGTGAAAGAGGGATTGTACAATTATCAATACTTGGTTATCCATCATATTTCCTCTGTATGATGAGCTTGTTACTTTTAGTCCATGATACGTCGAAGGAAAATACATACTATTCAAAGTGAACCTTGGTGAAAACACAACGCTTGCGTGCTAACTAATCACCTTCTCTAGTTGATGGTCTTTGGGTTAACCCTTATCAACTTAGTCAAGTAGAGTAAGGTGAGGGGGAAAACCTTAACAAGCACGTCAGAGGTCCAATAAACTACTTCTCTACTAGAACAACCTCTTCTAAAATGAATAAGTACTATGCACAGTGGAAAATGAAAAAAAAAATAAAAAGTCAAAAAATTCAAACTAAAAAATGAATAAGGTGAAAGAAGAGAAAGGCTTCTTGGGCAAGGAGGTGATGCAAGTAACTCCACGGGGGTATTGACCAGGCTCGCTGGTAGCAGAGCCATACTTGTGTTCCTATGTGACTCCATCGGGGTACTGTCCAAGCTTGCTAGCAGTGGAGCAACACCAGTGATGAAACTAAGACTCTAACAACTATACTACTTATGCACCTATATACCCCTCAACCCCAATCGAAACAGTTGTGTTTCCTTGGCTTGGAATGTGCATCAATCGACCAAGAGTTGGGCAGATGCTACACCTTACATCATGCTAGTGTGACGCCAAGATGGGCTGAGAGCTAAACAATACTTCCAGAGGTGTTAGAATTGATTTTCACAAACAAGGTCCATTTAGAGAGCTGGAGTTCTACCAGTTTGTCGCCAAGTGTTGTAGTGGCTACAACCACCCTCCAAAATTTTTCCTTAGCCTATTTTGGAACCTCCCTACCAAATTTACATAGTAGCTTGCCTTGCTTCGTCAAGTCCTCAAACTACAATGTCTTTCTTGCTTAAAGGCAGCCTATCAATCCCAGTTTGATATTTTCCCTTCATAGGTTTCTCAGTTGGTTTCAGGCACTGCTATTGCCTCATCATTATATCAGAACCTTGTCTAGTCTTCTAGTGCTATGCCTACCTCAGGCCCATTTGTTTAGAACACGGCCTCTCAACCGATTGTACAAACTGCAATCACTTCAATTCCATTGCAACCTATCATTCTATCTCCACTTATTTCATCTTTTCAAATGACTCTTGTGATTCAACCAATAGTCTCAAGTCAAGTCTTAGTAAGTTCTTCTACCCCTCTAGTGACTGGACAGACTGTACCACTGCCTTGGAGGCAAGATCTAAATATCTCCATGATGTCTAGTGCAACCAGTGTGAGTGGATTACAAAATCACATGGTTGGAATGAATCAACCCTATTTCGCCATTATTCCGAACCTTGTTGGTGCATTAGGATCAAGTAACGTCCAATACTAACAGCCATACATGTCTTAGGTTCCATTCCAACCAGCTTATGTTCCATATGATTTGCAAGCTATGGTAAATCCACCTTAAATTCCTCAAGATGGACCCTATGTTTAGCCTGGTTCATTTGTTGTGCCTAGTGGATATGGCCAGATCCAATTCAAGAACTACCAATTCCCTCAGGTTGTCACCCAGGAACTGTCCAGATAGCCTTGCAGCAGCAAGGACAACTTTTGCAGCAACAAGGGAAACCTTTACAGCAGCAAGGGCAACCTTTGCAATAGCAAGGGAAACCTTCGTAGCAGCAAGGGAAATCCTTGCAGTAGCAAGGGAAATATTGCAGTAGCAAGGGAAATATTGCAGCAGCAAGGACAACTACTACAACCACAAGGGAAACCCTTGCAACAGTCGCAACAAACTTTACAGCCACAGACGCAGCTTGTTCAGTAGTCCTCCCAACCTATGTCCTCGCAATGTCAACCTCTGCAACCACAAGGAAAACCTTTACAGCAGTAAAGCCAACGTTTGCAGCAACAAGGTCAACCTCAGCAGTAGCAACCCTTGTATTCATATCAACAAGGTCAGCCTCTGCAAGGTCAAGATAAAATTTTGTAGTAGCAGGTTCAAAATCCTTATGTCCAGGGGCAGCAATATCAGTAGCCTTATAACCTGTATGTTGCTTATCACCAACCTATGGCAGGGCAGTATCAAACCTACCCAGGACCGAATCCTCCTTATGGGCAAGGTAACGCTCAGTGGGGGCAGAATCAGATTCCATATGGAAAAATTCCGCCACTATGGGGGAAAAATCCTTACCAACAAGGATGGACGCCGCAATATGGGTCTCCTCAAAGGCCCTACATGCTTTTTGATACACAATTTCCTTTCTTAGCCACATTGGAGTAGACCGACGTTTCTAGGCTTAAGAATGATCCCATTCTTCATTCATCGTACTGGCCTGTAGTTCCATTCAAGATTCTAAGTGCTTTCCTGAAATTTGAGGGAAAAGCAAAGGAGGATCCACAAGCCCATGTGATGACATATCACCTTTGGTGCTCCTCCAATTCATACATTGATGATTCCATCCATCTCTAGATTTTTCAACAAACTCTCACAAGTGTTGCAGGGAAATGGTACATCGAATTTCCTCAAAGTACCTACAATGAACACTCTTGCTATGGATTTCCTCACTCATTTCCAGTTGTCGGTTCACTATGAAAGTCGCACCCATCTACTTAAGTCACTTAAGCAAGACACTGTGACTTGTATTTCTGATCACATCCATGAATGGAGGCATCGATGTTTCCTGATCAAGTTTGAAATGATCAGTTGTTGATAGAATGGTTCACAAGATCATTCGTCAGCAAAATTTCTAAGGACATATCCATGGGTGGGTGTGTTAATGGGGAGAAATCCATTGCTCGTGCAAGTATTTAGACCTTGACTACTCATAATCTGGCACATTATATGAGATGTTAGATGATGCTCTAAGACCATCATCCGATCTAACAACATCGAAGTCTTCGAATACACCACCTGTTGATGGAGTGATTGGTTCAGTGTCACGGACTCTCGTGAAGTCTACTTAAAGGCAAAAATGAGTTTTGAACACTAGTTCCAATGATTCCTCTCAAAATCCATATGGTTTTGGTAAAACCTATGAAGTTATTGTTGTCAAGTCTACCACAACAGACAAAACTTCTAAGGGTAAAATGAAGGGAAAAGGCAAGGTCAAAGCTCATGCCCCAAAACAGGGCCCACCTAAATCTTCTGCTGGAGACGCTTCTCAAAGAAAGCCAAAGTATCCATGCCTCATCTATGAGGAGTATCATTACAATAAATTTTCTCCTCGACAATCCAAATTTGGTCGCTTGCTCAAAGGGACCCCGTCTGACTTGAAAGAACCCTTTCCATCCCAGAAGACCCAAATGGTAGACCAACCTCAATCTTCCACTTCCACAGGTTCCCAAGTGTTTATGATGAACACACCTATAAATGTGGTTACCAGATCTAAATATTATCAAACACCTACTCCGACAACAGGGAAAGAGAAAGAAAGTACCTCTTCTTCTTCTATCTAGTATACCTCTAGTCCTCTCTGCATAGAGTGACCTAGTCATGATTCCGCTATCCGACCACCCTCTCAAGGTGTGTTGCGAAAGTCCTTGTATAATCCAAATACTCAAGCCACTCAGCACTATAACATTGTTTAGGATTTGGCTCAAGTGCCATCAGCTATGTCTGCTCTCGAGGTCCTTCAAAGTTATCCTTCTTAGCGAAAATAATTGTTGTTGGCTATTGGAGGTGTTGATCCATCTTATTCCAATCTCATTTTCTTTGATCTGTAAAACCATGTTCCATGCTTACCCCATCAGATTATCTTTCTCATTCAAATGAGAAGATGATTTGCAGGACCGTCATTGATGAAGGTGCATCCACCTGCATCATGTTTGTCTCTTGTTGGAAGGCAATCAATTCTCCTACCCTGAACCAATCACCTAAAACACTGAAATCCTTTGATGGATGTGATTCTTGACCATTTGATGTCCTTCCTAATATTGCCAGTACCTTGGAAGGTAGGACAGTTAATGTCGAAGTAGAAGTTGTTGATGAAAATATTAACTATAATATTCTACTCGGGTAGAGTTGGACCCATGCTATGCATGTTGTAGCTTCCTCTCTTTTCTGCATGCTCCGTCTTCCTCATCAAGGGAAAATTGTCACAAACAACCAATTGTCTCTCTTCACCTGTTCCTCCTTGGATGAAAATGTTCCTTACATGAAGCATATCGATGCTCCATATGAGAGTGTAGGGGGCAGACTTTTCAAAGATCCCACCTTAATGGGTATTTTTCCTCTCCCACCTCCGCATGTTTCCTCAGTCAACATGATCTCGCTTAATTCTGATCCTTGGGTCATTCCCTCTCCTGATCTCGTTGATAGATGGGGTGATGTCATGTCATTAAGCCCTATCGAGATTAGTTATGTGGAGACTGTTTCAGCTTCAGCTTCGGTATCTACTAATCACACTACTTTGAGTGCCTCTCTTGACATGTATTCTCAATCCACATGGCTTGGTTCTTTGGATTCTTTTGATCCCTTAATCGAGACGTTTCCTACTGACGAAAGTATCATGGAAATTATGTCTCTTGAGGAATCACCTTGGAATGATACTCATCATCGTTCCTCATTCTTACCTGGCTAGGAAGTCATGTCTACTTTTCTTGAGAAGGCCTCTTCTTATTTCCTGACCAAGCCACTTCAAATGCCTATCAATACCCATGAAGTCTGGTCGAAAGGGAACATGGGTAATATTACCAAATAATGCCTATTGACATTTCTGTTAAACTTGGTATCATCGAAAATGTTCATATTGGGGTAACTTGTTCCCTTGATGAGATCAAGCTTTATATTCACATTTTTCAAGAGTTTCGAGATATTTTTGCATGGTCGTATGAAGAAATGCATATCATTGACCGAAGTATATTTGTTCACGAGATTCCTACTTATCCTAACGTGAAGCCCGTTCATCAATGGCTTCATCCTATGAACCCTAGAAAAGCAGCTGCCATTAAGGGAGAAGTTGAAAAACTTCTTAAAGCTGGTTTCATTTATCTAATCCCTCTAACAGATTGGGTGTCCAATATCGTACCGGTGACTAAGAAACAAAGCACCATTAGCATCTTTGTTGATTATCGTGACCTTAATCGTGCATGTCCAAAGGATAATTATCCCACACCTTTTATAGACAAGATCATCGATGAATGTGCTAGGAGTGAGATCTTTTCCTTTATGGACAATGCAGACCAGAAGGAAGAAGTTTGGAGATACATGATGATATCAGCGTACCAAGGATCGAGAGTGCTAATTAGAAATAGAGTCTCATCGGGAAGCTTTTCATCACCGCCAGTAGGAAGAGAAGTAGAGGGAAGAGAGTCTTAAATGACTGCCATTCTGGTGCATGTGGTGGTCATATGTTTGGCTATTCCAATTCTCAAAAGATTCTCCACGCTAGCTATTTCTGGTACTCCATTTTTAAATATTTCATTTTTGTTGTGCGCAAATGCCATGAGTGCCAGATTTATCAGCAGAAAATACACACCCCACCCACTCACCTTCACCCCATTATTAACGTTGGTCCCTTTGCCAAATGGGGCATTGATTTTATGACATGTAATCCTCGTTCAGCCAGGGGACATGGTTATATTATCGTTGTCGTATATTACTTCACCAAATGGGTCGAAGCAATGCCTACATATTCAGCTGACAATAAAATTGATGCGCAATTTCTCATCAGTCATGTTATTTCCAGGTTTGGAGTGCCTCAAGCCATTTTCACTGACCATGGCTCCCATTTTCATGATTATATGATGGTTGACTTGACTTCTACATTGGGCTTACGTCACAACATCTCAACTCTGTATTACCCTGAGGCCAGCGGCCAAGTTGAAGTTGTAAACAAATTTTTAGTTACGATGCTTCAATGCATCGTTGGGATGCACAAGCCCAATTGGCATCTCATGCTTTTTTCAGCTGTGTGGGCCTATTGAACCTCGACTAAATATGCAACTAGATTCACACCTTTCCAGCTAGTCTACGGTCTAGAAGCTACCCTACTGATTGAATGTGAAATTCCCTCACTCAAATTGATTGTTGAATTACTCCCTAATACCTCACCTCAAGAAGAGCGTCTCATATATTTGGAATGGCTAGATGAAACCTACTGCCTCACTGCTTTCATCATTGAAGCACAGAAAAAGCAATTTAAATCCCATTTTGATCAGTCAAACTCTCTTCGTGCTTTTTCTGAGGGTGAATTGGTCTTGCTATATGACCAAGCTAATGATAAGATAGCGGCAGGAAAATTTGAACCCATGTGGCAAGGGCCCTATGTTTTCAAGTGTGTGTTAGAAAAAGGGGCCTATGAGCTGGCTAATTATGAGGGAAACCCCTTGGACAAGCCCCATAATGGGCTATATCTCAAAAAGTACTATGCCTGAGTCATCTCACATGGTTACTTTTGTACATAAGTGTGTTATTCGTTTTTTTGCAGTATGGTTTGGTGTGTTTATTTTCAAGCAGCTTTCCTACTTGTTATGTCTTCACCTACTTTGTAGATGTTTATGACTCCTCCTGTCGATTTCACTAATGATGCTTGTTGTAGTACCCAGAATTTATCATCCACGGCATGGTCTATTTATGACCCTCATGGTGATTTGATTAATCTTCAAGGTATTTTTCTGGGTCAAACAACTAATAACATTGTTGAATATAGTGTAGCCTTCAAACTTTTGTCAGAAGCCATCACTCTTAACATTCGAGAAATGGTTGTAAACCTTGATTCACAACTTGTTGTTCTTTGGCTCAATGGGCAATATTCTGCTAGAAACCCTCAAATATTGAGAATTTATTTGTGTATTCGTCTCTTGGAAAGAAATTTTGATTATATCACATATCATCACATTCCTAGGCATATGAATACATTAACAGATGCATTGGTTAATTATGTTTTGGATAGACATTTATGAAATATGTGAAAA
>APFE030796699.1:180435-209276 GCA_000404065.3 Pinus taeda | reverse complement strand
CTTCTTTCTCAATGTGATCTTTCACTTCTTGAACCTTTTTCTTCTTGATATGTCCTTCTATCTTGAGAGTTTGAGGAGTGGTAATTATTTCCAATGCTTTACAAGATATGGTCGAATTCATTTCTTCTTTCTCTGGGGTTGCTTCCTGGTGCATATCCTCTTATTTTGATGTTTCTTGATCCTTTTCTTCGTCCTTTTCATAATCTATGTAAAATAATTTCTTCTCAACACACTTATGACCTTTAGTGTATTTGCTATCACAATTGTAACAAAGCCCTTTTTCTCTTTTTTTCTTCCAATCGTTGTGGTGTAAACCTTGTAGGTTGTGGAAGGCTAGGAGAAAAAACACTTCAATAATTATAGTCGTGAGTGGTGGGATTCCTTGTTACCATAATTTATCTTTCAATTTTTCTTGCCAACCTGAATGCCTTCTCCAATGAATCAGGTTCCCAAAGACAAACCTTGTGTTGAATGTTATCCCTTAAAGTCCCTATGAAGACATCAACCATTTTCTTCTTTGGAATATCATTTACCCTTATATTCAATTTTTGTAAGTCCTTAATGTGCTCTACCATTGAACCCTTTTGTTTGAGATTTATCAATTGGCTAAAGAAGGTGTTTCTCTTTGTATCATCATAATGTGCTATCATTTCCTTCGTGCAAACTGACCACGTGACAAGTGGTTTATGGGAACAAAGCCCTTTATACCATAAAAATTGATTCGGTTCTAAATAATTAGATGCAATATGTACCTTTTGTAACAGTGGTACACCATGTAGATCAAAATATTTCTCCATCTGTAGTATCCAATTTACTAGATCCTTGCCATCAAACGTCCTCATCTCGCTTTTTCTTGATTTTAGGAGATCGATCTTGAAATGACTGTAACTCTGTATTTTCAGATATTTAAGTTCTTAAATTTTGTCTTGTAATAGCCCTCTGAGTCCTCTTTCTAACTCTACAAGTCTGATCGCAATTGAATTCCCGAAGAAATATTTATTCTCAATCTCCCGCAATGACCTAATTATAGACTAGTTCAGTAGAGTTAACTTGTATGACGTACCATGTGTCAAAGTTTTAACCTTAGGTTCTGAAAATTATACCCAAACAAAATAAATTATGTCCTCTTTCTGTAACTTCTTACTAAATTTCAATCTGATGCTTAGAGAGAAAGTTATGATGATTTTTCCAAGGTCATTTGTTTAGGATTTAATTCGGGAGTCTATAAAAACCCTAAATTCCTCAGATCATATATACGAAAATATAGCGAGCCAAGATCTGAAATTTGGACCCAATATTTAGACCGATTTATTCTCAAATGGGTTTTTTGTTAGCTTCTGATACTTCGTAGATAAAACGTTATAGAGAAAATTCCACAATGACTTGTTTTAGTTGAAATTCTGGATCTTGCAAAAAGCCTAATTTCCTTAGATCAAATCTATGTAAATATAATGATACAAGATCAGAAATTCGGACCTGAGGTTAATCCCAATTTCATCTCAAATGGGTTTTTTTTTTCACTTCTGAAACCTCACAAAAAAAATGTTATAGGGAAAATGCCACGATGACCTGTTTGAGCAGTGAAACCCTAGAATCCAAAGCTCTGATACCAAATGTTATGAAACTAGCTCACAAAAAGATAGAAAAGAGATATCAACGCCTTCAAAATAAGCCTCTTCAAGGGGGAAACCTCCTTTACATTACACAAATGAATAATTCTTGGATGATACAAATGACAAGACATCCTTTATATATATAGGAGTCTAAGGGGTCATAATATAATCAGAGCCGACATAACAATAATAATGTAAGAGCACAATAATAACAATATGGGGACTACATGGGCATAACAATATAATAAGGGGGTTTTACTAATAACAATAAGGGGTTACACTAGTATTATAGGGACCTAACACCTTTCCCCTTTTAAAATGGAACAAACCAAAGGGATAAGACCTCTCTCATCATAAGAGGAACCATATCCCCTCTCTCAAATCTATATAAACCTCTCCCTTTCCAACCTGAACTAATTAATGAATATCTAATGAAGGAGCTTGAATAACCAGCAAAATATTGATAGCTTTAGCCTTCTAGTTTGTGTGTGTAAAGGGAGAATAAGTGTGTAGTGTGTTTGGTTTGGAACAAAGGGTAAGAATTTTTAAACTTCCATTGTTGAGGCGAAACCATGAGATGCTAACAGTGGTGATGGAACCCGGACATGTTGAAGGAGACCTGCAACCTCAAGGCTTCGTTTGTATTTCCTTTTGAAGTTTATTTTAATACAACTAATGGTTTATTTCCTATATCAGGTGTAATATTACATTTGATAGCTTAGAACTCCTTGACCTTTTAACTAGATTGAATCTGATTTTATGCTATCATGTTTGTCGTTGTTTCTTGCATGTTTGTTTTAGGTATTTGAATGAAAGGAATGAAATGAAGCCGAAGCAAGGAAGTAAGATCACCATCAAGTGGATTAGCGTTATAAGAGGTAGGCCCTCTTATTCAATTCTAATCTAAGGAAATTTACATTAGATTGTCTTGTTTGTGGCTAGACCTACTCTCTTGGGCTAGAGGGATTGTCTTTGTCCACGGAGATATTTTTCCTAGTTCACTGGGGATCCATCCCTCTTTGGATTGTTTTCTTTTCATGATTTGTGTTGACTTTTGTCGTATCACTCTTTCTCTTTGGTTTTTTGTGCTTTGCACTATCTACTGCTTTGATTCTTGAATTTAGAGTGATAAGTCTAGTTTTGGTTTGTGAAAATTTTTATTTTTTCTTTGAATCCCTCGATCAGCATTGTTTATTTTCTGACAGTCTTGCCAACCAGTGCGAGTTCCCCTTTAATAGTCACACCACAACCCTTTATGGCGCTTGTTTCCAGTTACGCAGTCATGTTGATCCTAGTAGGTAAAAATCAGGATCTCTCCTTAATCATTCCCAGTGTGTCTTTTCATCATAGGTTTTGTTTCTTAGCTTGTTTGCCTTTATTCTCACTAGCTACAACAGTTTGTTAGCTTGATTTTCTTGCTTGATTGGTTTGAGTTTTCCTTACTTGATTTTTTGAGTTTTTGGATGATTTGTGTCCCTAGGGAAGCTAGGTCATTGTCCATTCATTCGTTGGTTTGCTCATCAAGTAAAGTTGTTGGTTTTCTACTCCATGCATTTCTTTTTTTAGTCCTTGCATCTATCTTGTTTTGGTTTCAATTGAACAAGTGAAAAAGTTTCATTTATTCTTCTCTTGTTGAACGTCTCTTTTCTGAGCATAGATCACATTTCTCGGTTTGTTTCGATTGAATCATTGCATTTGGTTTGAAAGGAGTTCTTCTTATCGTGCTTTGCATATGATTGATGTTTGGTTGTTTGGAAATTTTAATTGAATTGTGTATGTGAAAGATTCATTTTAGCATTCCATTGAAGAAAATACATCATTCTAGTTTGTTTACTTGATATGTTGCATTAAATAGCATCTTTGAAAGCTAGAATTACATCATCATGAGCATTTGAAATGAAATGAACTTCTTTTACTATTAAAAGGACTAGTTAAAGTGCATCTGATAGGAAGAGTAGGAAGTGGAAATAATTTTCATTGTTTTGTTTTGAAAATCGAAGTAGTGAAAAGTCATCTTACTTTCAGTTGCTTGTTTGTTGCATTAATTGTTTCTCTTCTCTCAATTAGTGTAAATCGAATTGAACGGGTTTTGTCTCGTATAGTTGCATATAGGAGTTTTTCAGGTAACATCGATAAGGCCTAAAAAATGAGACTTAATTTCAGGATAAACCTTTAAAATGTATTTAATTAACCTAAGGCGCATTTGAAACTAAATGCTACAAACTTATGCTCCTCGTACCGTCATGTATATAAAGGGAGACCCCACTAGGTTTGAAATCCTTTATCTGTAGGAAGTCGAGTCTGCCACCTTGTAAACGTGATACACAAAACACATCATTCGAGGAGATTTCCTACCCATACTTCTCGATTCGCCGAGAGGTATTCTAAAATTCACAGTTACATGTTAATCCTTTTTTCCTATATTATCCTGAGCAGTGATTTTGGTCTTTTTGAATCTTTAAATTTAAAAGATCGTCGAGCACTTGTCCTTTCGAGCTCGTTCAAACTGAAAGTGACTAGAGTCATCTTTTCCTTTTTATTGACTGTTAAAAAATGAAAAGGCATTAGTCTATTTCAGGGTCTTAAAAAAAAATCCACAATCACATCACATTCCTGATAGTCTTATTCTGGACCACATCGTGAGTATACCTTTAATATATTTTAAAGAAGCCTTGAAATTAATATCTCTTCTCTTTTATTTGAGACAAATTCATTGTGGCTGAACCATTAGGTTCATCTCATTCCTCTTCATCCCCTCCATCTGAAAGGTCAATTGGAGAAGCTCTCCCTGAAATTCCGCAGTCGCTTGAGGATCAAGGTGTTGAACTTGGAATTGTTCTGAGTGTTCAAACTTTTTCATCTCGGCCACCTCCATCAGATACTGGGTCGCCTTACGAATCTGGCTCAGAATCTTCGGATAATCCTATCCAGACTCCCAAGAGTTCGTCAACTCCTGAAGGTCAACAAGGTTGTTTACCCTTCGAACCCTTTGTTTGATCCTATTGTGATATCACCGCAGTGTCTGTACATTTTGTACGATCGACATGGTATTCCTTTGTAATTATCTCCTCGAAAATCTTCAGTTGTTCGTCATTGTTTGTTTCCAACCATGGAATCAGAAAGCGAGATCCCAGTCTCCTCTCTTGGTCACTTGAAAGTTTCTCCTATATGCACTCCACATGTAGTTGATGAACAGGGATATGAGTTCCCTCCAGAAGGTTACCCTTATATGGGAAGCATCCCGACTAGCGTCTACCCTGAGTATAGTGAACCCTTATTGATGCATGGTTATACCTCTCTAGCTCAGTTGGTTTTAGGTACTCCTAGTGCCTCGTCATTATATCACAACCTCGTCTAGACTTATGGCACTATGCCTACCTCATGTCCATTCTTTCAAAACATGACCTCTAGACCGATTATACAAACTGTAGCCACTTCAATTCTGGTGCAACCTATCATTCTGTCTCCACTTGTTTCGTCATTTCAATTGACTCTTCCAGTTCAACCGATAGTCTCAAGTCAAGTCTCAGTAATTTCTTCTACCCCTTCAATGAGTGGAAAGTCTGTACCACTACCTCGGGGGAAAGATCTGAATATCTCCATGATGTCTAGTGCAACTAGTGTGTGTGGATTACAATCTCACATGTTTGGAATGAATCAACCCTCTTACGATGCTATTCTGAACCCTGTTGGTCCATCTAGATCAAGTAACGTCCAATACCAGTAGCCATACCTGGCTTAGATTCCATTCCAACCAGCTAATGTTCCATATGGTTCGCAAGCTATGGTAAATTTGCCTTATGTTCCTCAAGCTAGACCCTGTCTTTAGCCTGGTCCAGCTGTTGTGCCTGGTGGATATGGCTAGATCCAATTCAGGAACTACCAACACCTTCAGGGTGTCACCCCAGCAACTGTCCAGATACCCTTGCAGCAACAAAGACAACTTTTGCAGCAGCAAGGGAAACCTTTGTAGCAGCAAGGGAAACCTTCACAGCAGCAAGGGAAACCTTTGCAGCAGTAAGGGAAATCCTTGCAGTAGCAAGGGTAAGCATTGCAGTAGCAAGGACAATTGCTACAACTACAAGGTCAACCCTTGCAACAGTAGCAGCAAACTTTGCAGCTGCAGATGCAATTTGTTCAACAATCCTCCATCCTATGTCCTTGCAAGGTCAACCTCTGCAGTCACAAGGAAAACCTTTATAGCAACAAATCCATATTTTGTAGCAACATTCTTCATTCCCCGTACTCACCTCCAGTTCCATCCAATATTCTAAGCGATTTCTCGAAATTTGAGGGAAAAGATAAGGAGGATCCACAAGCCCATGTGATGACATATCACCTCTAGTGCTCCTCCAATTAGTACATTGATGATTCCATCTGTCTCCAACTTTTTCAATGAACTCTCATAGGTTTGCAGCTAAATGGTACATTGAATTGCCTCGAAGTACCTATAATGACTTCAACACCCTCACTATGGCTTTCCTCACTCATTTCCAACTGTCGGTTCACTATGAAACTAGAACCCATCTGCTTACATCACTTAAGCAAGACATTGCAACCCATATCTCTGATCACATCCACGATTGGAGGCGTTGGCGTCACCTCATGAAGTTTGAAATTGTTGATCAATTGTTGACAGAATGGTTCACAAAATCATTCATCAGCAAAATTACTAAGGACATAGCCATGGGGGGGTGTGTTACTGAGGAGAAAACCATCGCTCGTGCCCAGTATTTAGACCTCATCTACTCGCAATTTGGCACATTATATGAGATGATACCCGATGCTCCAAGACCATCATCCGATCTAATAGCATCAAAGTATGTGGATACACCACCTCATGATGGAGTGATTGGTTTCGTGTCATAGACTCCCGCAAATTCCTCTTCAAGGCAAAAATCAGTCTCGAACACTAGTTCTAATGATCCCTCTCAAAATCCATCTAGTCCTAGTAAAACCTTTGAAGTTCATGTTGTCCAGTCTACCGCAGCAGACAAAACTTCTAAGGGTAAAAAGAAGGGCAAAGGAAAGGTCAAAGCTAATGCCTCGAAATAGGGCCCTCATAAATATTCTATTGGAGATGCTTCTCAAAGAAATCTGAAGTATCCAAGCCTCATCTATGAGGACGATAATTACACTAAAGATTGTCCACGACGATCCAATGTTAGTCGTTTGCTCAAAGGGAGCTCAGTTGTCTTGAAAGAACCCTTTCCATCCCAGCAGATCCAAATGGTAGACCAACCTTAGTCTTCCACTTCCACAAGTTCCCAAGTGTTTATGATGAACACGCCTATAAATGTGGCTACCAGATCTAAAGATTATCAAACACCTACTCCGACAGCAGGGAAAGAGAAAGAAATTAACCCTTCTTCATATATCATGTCTACCTCTAGTCCTCGCCACATAGAGCGACCTAGTCCTGATTCCACTATCTGACCACCCTCTCGAGGTGTGCTGCAAAAATCCTCGTATAATTCAAATGCTCGAGCCACTCAGCATTATAACATTGTTCAGGACTTGGCCCAAGCGCTATCAGTTATGTCTACTCTTGAGGTCCTTCAAAGTTTTCCTTCTCAGCAGAAAACATTGTTGTCGGCTATTGGAGGTGTTGATCTATTTGATTCCAATCTCATTTTCTTTGATCTTGAAAACCATGTTCCGTGCTTACCCCATCAGATTGCCTTTCTCATTCAGGTGATCATTAATGAGAAGATGATTCACAGGACTGTCATTGATGAAGGTGCTTCCACCTACATCATGTATGTCTCTTGTTGGAAGGAAATCGATTCTCCTACCTTACACCACTCACCTAAAACATTGGAAGCCTTTGATGAACACGATTCTCGACCATTCGATGTCCTTCCTAATCTTTCCATTACCTTGGAAGGTAAGACAATTAATGTCGAATTAGAAATTGTTGATGCAAACCTTAACTATAACCTTCTACTCGGGCAGAGTTTGACCCGTGCTATGCATGTTGTAGCCTCATCTCTTTATTGTGTGCTCTGTTTTCCTCATCAAGGGAAAATTGTCACAGTCGAAAAATTTTCTTTCTTTTCCTCTTGCTTCTTGGATGGCAATGTTCCTTACATGAATCATATCGGTGCTCCATATAAGAGTGTGGGGGTTGGACTTTTCAAATATCCCGCCTTAATGGGAATTTTTCCTCTCCCACCTCGGCATGTTGCCTCAGGCAACATGATCTCAGTTAAGTCTGATCCTTGGGTCATTCCCTCTCCTGATCTCATTGATACATGGGGTGATTTCATGTCGTTAAGCCCCGTCAAGATTAATTATGTGGAGATTTTTTCGGCTTCAGCTTCGGTATCTACTGATCACACTACTTCGAGTACCTCTCTTAATGCGTATTCTTAATCTACATGGCTTGGTTATTCGGATTTTTCTGATCCCTTAACCGAGACATTTCCTACTAACGAAATTATCATGGAAATTATGTCTCTTGAGGAAGCACCTTGGAACAATACTCATCATCGTTCCTCGTTCTTACCTGGCCAAGAAGTCATGTCTACTTGTCTCTTCTCATTTCCTAACCCAAGCACTTCAAACACCTATCATGACCCATGAGGTCTGGTTGGAAGGGAACATGGGTAATATTACCCAAACAATGCCTATTGACATTTCTGTTAAACTTGGTGTCATTAAAAATGTTCATATTGGGCTAACTTGTTCTCCTGATGAGATCAAGCTTTATAGTCACATTTTTCAATAATTTCAAGATATTTTTGCATGGTCATATGAAGAAATGCATGGCATTGACCCAAGTATAGTCGTGCATGAGATTCTGACTTATCCTAACGTGAAGCCCATTCATCAATGGCTTCATCCTGTGAACACTAGAAAAGAGGCCACCATTAAGGGAGAAGTTGAAAAACTTCTTAAAGTTGGTTTTATTTATCCAATCCCTCTAATAGATTGGGTGTCCAATATCATACCGGTGACTAAGAAACAAGGCACCATTCGTGTCTATGTTTATTACCATGACCTTAATCATGCTTGTCCAAAGGATAATTATCCCACTCCTTTTATAGACTAGATCATTGATGAATGTGTTGGAAGTGAGATCTTTTACTGTGTGAATGGATTTTCTGGTTATAACCAGATAAACATTACAATGGTTGATCAATATAAGACCGCCTTTATCTGTCTGTGGGGGAATTTTGCATATAAAAAGTCTCCCTTTTGGCCTTAAGAATGTTGGGGCTACTTTTCAACATGTAATGTCTTATGCTTTCCATGAAATTAAGAACATCATTCAACCTTTTCTTGATGATCTTCCTTATCATTCATGTAAGTCCCATGACCATCCCAATCATCTTCGACAAATATTTCTCCGTTGCACTATAACATTCTGCTTAATATGCATAAGTGTGTCTTCTACGTTGAGTCCAGACAACATCTCAGTTTTATTTTCTCGAAAGATGGAATTTGTCTTGATCCTCTCAAAGTTGAGGATATTATTAATCAACCCCCTCCTTCTTCATGAAATCAATTACAGAGTCTGCAAGGGAAAACGAATTTCCTTCATCGCTTTGTGCCTAACTATGTTGAGTTAGCTTCAGGGTTCACCCGATTTATTAAGCAAGGAACTCCACTCATGTGGGATGAAACTACCCAAAAGTCTTTTGATGACTTAAAAGTTGTCCTCATTAATGCTCCTTTGTTGCACCCTTCGAACTATCATCGTGATTAATTCCTCTATCTAAATGTAGCTTCTAGCACTATTGCTATGGTGTTGATGCAAGACGATGACAAAGGTCATGAACATGTCATTTATTACCTTAGTTGTAATCTCCTCTATACTAAGACCATTATGCTCATGTTGAGAAATTGGTTTTGGTTGTTGTTCAATGCTTTTGACATTATATTCTCCTTCACATTACAATCGTGATTTCCGATTGCAACCCCATGACTTATATTTTCACTGGTCAGTTACTTGGGGAAAAATATTCCAAGTGGATTTTCATCCTCCAGGAATTCAATTTGGTGTCCACTACTACCAAATCGAAGAAATCACTTGTATTTGTTGAGTTGATTTCCTCTCTTCCCTTTGCTTCTCTTCCTAGTGGTGCTGATGAGAAGCTTCTCGATGAGACTCTCTTTCTGATTAGCACTCTCGATCCTTGGTACAGTGATATCATCGTGTATCTCCAAACTTTTACCTTCAATTCTGCATTGTACAAGGATGATAGCTGACACGTTTGGCATCAATCCCAACCTTACCGCCTCATTGGGGATACAATATACCGCATTGGTGTTGATTCGATTCTTAATCGATGTTTAACTCTCGATGAGGCTGAAAGAGTCTTAAATGACTACTATTCTAGCGCATGTGGTGGTCATATGTCTGGCTACGCTGTTGCTCAAAAGATTCTCTATGTTGTCTATTTCTGGCCCTCCATTTTTAAAGATTGCAATATTGTTGTGCGCAAATGCCACGAGTGCCATATTTATCAGTGGAAAATGCATGCCCACCGGCTCACCTTTACCCCGTTATTACCGGTGGTCCCTTTTCCAAATGGGGCATTGATTTTATGACATGTAACCCTCGTTCGGCCGAGGGGCATGGTTATATTATCGTTGTTGTAGATTAATTCACCCTATGGGCCGAAGAGATGCCTACATATTCAGCTGACACTAAAATGGCTGCGCAATTTCTCTTTAATCATGTTATTTCTAGGTTTGGAGTGCCTCAAGCCATTTTCATTGACCATGGCTCCTATTTTCACGATTATATGATGGTTGAGCTGACTTCTACGATGGGCTTGCATCACGATGGCTCAACTATGTATTATGCTCAAGCCAATAGCCAAGTTGAAGTTGTAAACAAAGTTTTAGTTATGATGCTTCAGCGCACCAGTGTGATGCACAAGTCCAATTGGCATCTCATGCTTTTTTCAGCTTTGTGGGCCTACCAAACCTCGAATAAAGATGCAACTAGATTCACACCTTTCCAGCGAGTCTACGATCTGGAAGCTACCCTACCAATTGAATTTGAAATTCGATCACTCAAATTGGCTGTCAAATTACTCCCTGATACCTCGCCTCAAGAAGAGTGTCTCCTATATTTGGAACAACTGGATGAAACCCTTTGTCTTGCTCCTTTAGTCATTGAAGAATAGAAAAAGCGAGTTAGATCCCATTTTGATCAGTCGGTCTCTCCTCGTGCTTTTCCCAAGGGTGATTTGGTCTTGCTATATGACCAAGCTAATGATAAGCTGGGGGCAGGAAAATTCAAACCCATGTAGCAGGGGCCCTATATTGTCAAGCGTGTGTTAGAAAAAGGGGCCTATGCACTGGTTTATTATGAGGGAAACCCCTTGGACAAGCCCTGTAATGTGATGTATCTCAAAAATTACTATGCCTAAGTCGTCTCACATAGTTACTTTTGTACATAAGTGTGTTATTCATTTTTGTGCAGTATGGTTTGGTGTGTTTATTTTCAAGCAGCTTTCCTACTTATTATGTCTTCACCTGCTTTGCAGATGTCTGTGACTCCTCATGTCGGTTTCGATGATGGTGCTTTTTGTAGTACCTAGAATTTATCATCCGCGGCATGGGCTATTTATGACCCTCATGGCGAGTTGATCGATCTTCAAGGTATTTGTCTGGGTCAAACTAATAACATTGTTGAATATAGCACAGTTCTCGAACTTTTCTCAGAAGCCATCGCTCTTGACATTCGAGAAATGGTTGTAAACCTTGATTCGAAACTTGTTGTTCCTCACCTCAATGGGCAATATTCCATCAGAAACCCTCAAATATTGAGAATGTATTTGCGTATTCGTCTCTTGGAAAGAAATTTTGATTATATCACATATCATTGCATTCCTAGGCATATGAATACATTAACAGATGCATTGGCTAATCATGTTTTAGACAAACATTTATACAATATGTGAAAAACATTGTATCATAATAAACAAGAAATATAGAATATATATATATATATATATATAGAGATGAGATGAGAAGAAGAGAGATATATATGCGATAAAGTTTGAGTGTAATACATCAAAATCCAAAAAATAATATATATGTTCCAAGTACATCCATGGCTTGTAGGCCTCAAAACTGTAAATTCTAACTATGGACTACTCGACATTATGCTCATGATATCATGTCACTTCTCATACTACGTGAGTCAATAATCGTTGGATCTGATCCGACACTCCCACTATGTGTTTCTGATAATGGCATGGAGTGTCCTCCATCTGTGCATACTCTAGGATGCCTCTCGTCAGGTTATCAAGATTCTGTGCAATCTCCTCCTCATTGTCAACTCCTTCCTGACAAGGAGTGACCTCAAATTATTGAGCCACGCGTATAGCGATCGAGGACATCCCAGCTGGTCACTCTAGTCCCACATCTACAATTACAAGATCAAGGTGTTACGAATACATATATTTCAAAAAACAATAAAAAAATTCAAAAAACAAAAATTTTTTGCTCACCTCCATCATTAAAATCCTCTCCCTCTGGGAGCGTCATGTCAGGATCGTCGTGGAAGTCAGTCCCATTGTATGTCCAGTCCTCCACAACAATCAGTTGTCTCCTCAGCCACAAAAAGAAGGCAGGCTTGTATGACATGTGTTGGCTTCCCCCAGATCGGGCATCAGATCACTCCATTAAACCATCCGTGGATCTCATGGCATTGGGGGATTTACCTTTGTCATCTGGTAGTGGAACAGTGGGATTTGTTCCAAGAAGAAAGTCACCAGAATGGAGCCATATCCAAATTTCCTTAGGTTCCCTGCCTTGCATTTGGACAATTGTCTCTTCATGTTCACTTTCATGGCTTTCACCTAGTTGAAGACAGTGGGCGCTATGCAATATACAGCATACTAGAAACGAGACTTGTTGGACTCGTGCAATGCTTGAGCCCCAACGACTCTATTAATGGTCAAAAGAATTAGCTTCAATACAAGTTTGTGTATTGTCATGATGTCAATCTTGCTGCTTGTAGATTTTAGAGTTGCTAGACAGTGTTCAGCAAGGAACATGTTTACACTCGCCCCAATGGGCCTGCCTCTATACAATTGGATTGGTTCCCCTTTGCAGGACAAAACTGATAATGAAGTAAATTTCTGAAGTCTCTAGCTCCAGCTCTTGGTCATGGTTCACGAATACCTCACATCCAATGTCCCATATATTTATTAGATATTGTAATAGCTGAGGTTGAGCTCGAAGGCCCGATGTAAGAAATAACTTGAGGTTCCCACAATTCTTCAATGCATCCAGATAGTTTGTATCTTCCAATGCCAACGAATCTATTATTTCGTGCTCATGTTCTTTCCACTCAATCACCATCTTTCTTGCTATGATTTTCCTACAAACACACCGCATTTAACTTAACATCAATTTTTGAAGGAAAAAATTTGGATTTGAAGCAATGAAATCGGTTGGAATTTGGAAAAAAATGGTTCTCTGCACTGGCACAACTATTTTCAAAATAGGTGTGCTGACGGCGCGAGTGCCCATGTTATAAACCTTCGATCGACGCGGTCCCATGCCTCGATTCTATGCTGACTGAGGGCGAATTTGTTTTGCCAAAATTCCCTCAAAAACACTCAAAAGACGGTTGAATGATTGAAAAACGAGTATTAATGCAAAGCTTAGGACCTCGACTCTTACATGCAACAGACGGTTCAATGATCAGCCTCCTAGATCCACAGCAATCCGCTCTTGAAGATTTAGGGCACAAGTCGGTAAAAATTGCTCCAAATGAGGTAAAAGAGGTAAATGGTAAAAAATGTTTTAATTTTCCCTTTTTATAAACTTTTCACCATGTTTTAGGTTTTTAAAAGAATTTTTTTCACCATTTTTCCTAGATACAGATAATGCATTTGCTTCTTGTGTAGCAGTAGGTGATGGTTAGCTGGTGATGATGCAAAGTTTAAGCTCCTTTCCCAACTTGTAAAAAATTAAAATGAAAATATCGTTGAGTATTTTTCCCATTTTAACTCGTTAAAGAGAATAAAAACTGGTAGTTCTTTTCCAACTCTTAAAACACGAAAATTTTTCCGAGATCTTTTCAATTTGACCTCATAAAATAGTTCCAAAACGTCATTTGCCCAATATACATTTACCCCTTTTTCAGGTTGGGATAAACTATTTACGAAAAAGGTACTTCTTCGCTGACATGGTCAAGAGGTTCTCTCGAGTATTGTTTTCTACCTTTTCGTGCTCGAGAGACAACTTTACAAAAAGGGACTTTTGTTTTCTTTTCCATGTCCTTTTCAAACTCTCTAAACATGAAAAAGATGTTGAGTTTCACCGTTGTCGGACTTGTTAATGGATTAAACAACATCGGATTCATCACCATGACTGATGTGAGCTTCTCCTTCCTAGGGCTCATTAATCTTACTAGGTTGGATTCATCCGAAGGATGGACTTATATTGCGAGCATATGTTATCCCCTTCAAGCTTGTCATAAAAAATAATTAGGGTACCTGCCAAAAATGGTGGGGGGGAATTGGAAATTTTTACCAGTTGTGTCGACAGCTTGTCACTCTTGAACATGACACTCTTCTGCTTCGTGTTAGGTTGGGATATCCTCACTTCATCATTGACTTTCTTGGGTTTGGGTCATCCAATTTTTGCCTTTCCATTTGATCTTTGCCACATCATCATGACCTCTAATCCCATGGATCCAAAAAGCTGCCAAACTCCGGAGTTGTGTGGTCGATATGTCAAGATTTAATCCTTCTACAGTTTACACTCATTCCTGATTCTCTATATCATCCATAATCAGTGCATCCCTTTGTCTCATTTCAATGATGTTGGATACATCATGACCCACATTCGACAAGGTCACTTCTTGTTGACTTCAGCTCATTATCCTCAAAGTTGGCCAAGAGACTCCCTTGCAGTACCTTAGAGCTTGCATGCCCTAATGGAAAGTTATTCGCACTCGACAACAGGTTCATCATTGACCTTCGATCGAGTGACTTCACGGGTGTTCGAATTCAATTCCATATTCACACTCCGTGAATTGTGCTACTAGTACCTTGAGAGCCATTGTCATTATTGGTGGTTTCTCTCTCTCTTGTTAATAGTTCACGTCATTGACAGGTAATCAATTGACTTTCTTACATGTTCAACTTCAACACATCTATTCACATGTTAGAATTTGTACTATGATCGGGTCATGTTGGAGCGCAAGACCCTAGGCTCAGATTACAAAAGTCTAGGTTGCGAGGTGATGTGAAAGGATAATGCTTATATACATGTTCCTTTCATATGGATGGTTGTGACCATGCCATGAATCTGTTATATGTGACCCTTCTCATTATTTGATAGTTGCGACCATACCTTGTGTTAAGATATGATCCTTCTTACTAGATGGTTGCGCCCATACCTTGGATCCATTTACATTATTTTTGTCTGGATGGCTGCATCCATACTACAATTCATGTGTCTTTTTTCAGAGATTTCAGTGATGTATATGTATCTATTCTTGCTTGCAAGTTTTCCAATGACAATCTTTGGTTCCATGCATATACTTGTAAATCATTTCACCCCTCACTCTTGTTCGGCCTTCACGCTTTAGGGGGCATCTATTACAAATCATTTTGTCATTGTCCCTATACTCCCCGTTCCTTTATCCTAGAGGACCTCTACGATGACCTCATATGCTTTCCCATCATGAATAACATGCCTTTACATCCCTCTTCATCTGTAGAACATTTCCCTCTTACATCGTTTCCCAAGAATATTCCTTCAAACTCAGTTTTCAAGATCGATGCTAACACTCAGTTTCTCCCCTGCGCTGATTTGCATAGTCTAACATTGCGCCCAGAGATGAACAGCGTTGGTAAGCCATTCATGACTCCCGTCGACCCTCTTTTGCAAATTCTTTAAAATGGAGTCGAAGCTTCTAGTTCTAGAAGCTTCATGAATGGAAGTTTGGTAAATGGTTCGACAAGATAGGGTCGGGAGAAACTGTTTGGGCTCCTTTCCCCTATTAAAATGGAACAAACCAAAGGGATAAGACCTCTCTCATCATAAGAGGAACCATATCCCCTCTCTCAAAGTTATATAAACCTCTCCATTTCCAACCTGAACTAGTTAATGAATAGCTAATGAAGGAGCTTGAATAACCAACAAAATATTGATAGCTTTAGCCTTCTAGTTTGTGTGTGTAAAGGGAGAATAAGTGTGAAGTGTGTTTGGTTTGGAAAAAAGGGTAAGAAGCCTTAAACTTCCATTGTTGAGGTGAAACCATGAGATGCTAACAGTGGTGCTGGAACCTGGACACGTCGAAGGAGACCTACAACGTCAAGGCTTTAATTTTATTTCCTTCTGAAGTTTATTTTAATATAGCTAATGGTTTATTTCCTATATCAGGTGTAATATTACATTTGATAGCTTAGAACTCCTTGACCTTTTACGTAGATTGAATCCAATTTTATGCTATCATGTTTGTTGTTGTTTCTTACATGTTTGCTTCAGGTATTTGAACGAAAGGAAGGAAAGGAAGCTGGAGCAAGGAAGAAAGATCACCATCAAGTGGATTACAGTTATAAGAGGTAGGCCCTCTTATTCGATTCTAATCTAAGGAAATTTACATTAGATTTTCTTGTTTGTGGCTAGGCCCACTCTCTTGGGCTATAGGGATTGTCTTTCTCTGTGGAGATAATTTTCCTACTCCACGGGACTATAAACTACATTGCCATGAGAAATGTTTGGCACAGAGATTAGGTTGCGTGATGATTAGGAGAAAGGCACAGATGGGAGTTGTGACAAAGGAGTTGCGCTAGTAAGGTGGGTCTCGTGCAGTGTTGCCAGAAAGTGACCATTGAAAACACTGTAGCTAATTGGATGGTTATTTTTCCATTAAAGGGAGTGGGGGAAAGAATTTAAGAAGCATATCTTTGGAAATTTGCTGCCAAAAGAGAATTAATGAAGGAGATCTAGAGGGAATCAATGGATTTAAATTCAAAATTCGCTATAAATACAATGTCCCACTCCACATTTGAAAACTTTGCTTCCAGAGAGATTCCCTTGATATTTTGTGCCTAAGTTTGAGCTGAGATGATTGTTGCATGTCTGGACGAGATTAGCAAGAGATATAGAAGATTTTTTCACATCAAGAGCTTGGGATTGAGGTCAATTTTCCTGAGTAGTAGAAGAAGTTATTCTGGGAAAGCATTGGAAAATGACTGCAACACCACCATTCCCTACCATAGCGCCTAGGTCGCCAAGGCCAAAACCAACTACCTATGCAGCAGGAGAGAAGAAGCAGAAGAAGCCACAAGAAGCTTTGGTTCAGCAATCGCCACGCAAGAACCCAACTGAGGTTAGACAAAAGGGTTGGATGGATAAAAGTAAGCAACAGACGGAATTCATGGGCCTGGATGAAGAAGAATTGACTATGGGGGTTGAATATATTAACGTAGAGGAAGAAGTGCCCATTACTCGACTACCACTTTATGAACCCCTTAGGAAATCCACTACCAATGTCACTAAGTACCTTGTCTCACTGAAGTAGAAAGTATTCACACCATTCCTGCCATAGGAAGTACTTGTTAAGGGAAACTTGTTGGCCCGAGTACCATTTTTGAAGATGGAGGACTGGGATTTGGACAATCATGTGATGTTTCCACGGATATAACCCATTAAATATTTGAAATTTGTCTACTACGAGGAGGCAAGTGTCACAAGGCTTGAGCCAATGAAGTGGGTGGCCAGAATTGAGTGCGCAGGATTGCTCAATATGTTTTGGGTTCCACATTTCAACCACATCATAATTAACATCATCTTTGTGCCTCAATTGTTGCCGTTGGTTCACGATGGGTGCCTCTGGATGGGAGGGCCCATTCCAATTGATGAGATGCTTGTCCACAGAATCTCCAATTGACGAGATGCTTGTCCACAGAATCACTTTGTTACCTTATCAAGGTGCAAACCCCACAGATGCTTCTGTGGGGAAGTCATGGGAAAAGAAGCTCACGGATCAAATGAAGAGAGACTTTGGGTTGGTGAAGAAGTCGCGTGGCTACACCATTAGCTCTATCTCGGATGGCATTGTGCCATTTGCGACACAGATGTTGGCAAGAAAGATAATGTGGAAGCATCATGTTGATGAATTGTTGACACTAGTGGTATCTTTAGTTGCGCAGTTCATCCAAGGGGTCCAATTAAATTAGGCTAAGTAACTTTGTCACGAGTTCCATGAGGATTTTTTTGAAGCCCAAGAGGATGGAAAGGTGTTCCACTATGTGTGGTTACTAGTTCTGATCGTGTTGGTAGCCTGGAGGACACCTTAGGATAGCAATTCCCAAAACAGGATCCAGACTTGTGTGAGGCTAAGAAATTCACCTCGCTTTGGGCAACGAAGGATCCTAGCTGCATAATTGAAACAAAGATGTTTTGGGTATTGTTCAAGTTAGAGTTGTAGATGGTGATCAACCAATGGCCATAGTTGTCACCTAGTCTACATGCACAATACACAAATATTTTAGATTTGAAAGTTGATTTTCAAAATCTGTCCATACGCATGAAGAAGGATTCCATAGGAACATGACACAAGTTGAGTGATTGGCCCAACCCATCTAGCGAAGTAGCAGGAACAAGTCAATCCATAACGGGACAAACGAGGAAAACAACAGTTGCAACAGCGGCCCAGAAAGACAAAGGGAAAGAAGCATAGAAGACTTCTAAGAAAGACAAAGAAGCACAGAAGGCTCCTAACAAAGACAAATAATCCTAAAGGCTTCTTTAAAAGAGAAGGAAGCACAAAAGAAAAAGGCTTCTACGAAAGAGAAGGAATCACAAAAGGAATAGGCTACATCGTAGGTCACCATTGACCTCGAAGAACTTGAGATAGAGCACACTAGGGTAGAGGTTGAAAACCCAGAAGAAGAGGAAGGAGGTGCAGACCCCTATCTTAGATTGGAGGACTTAGATTCCACCTTCAGGGTCATGAAGAGGTATAAGTGAAGTTCCATGGGACCTCGCAAGAAGCAGACATCTAATAAGTCTATGAGTGTGACCCCATTGGCCCTCATAGAGGGGGACCTTGATGAGATAGGTGATGTTGTCTGCTCCACCACTCAAACCATATGGGGACACATCAAGGACTAGTACCACTAGGTATTAGACAAAGTACAAAACGGCCTCAAGGAATTGCAGGTTGAGACAGGGGTGATCTAGGCGAGTGTGGGACAAACGAGTGTGGATAAAGCAAGTATGCTGAAATTTAGTTCCGCTAAAATCACATCCGAACTCTGAGAAGTACCACTACCAAGGGGTTCTCTCCAGTTTGAGACAATCGAAGACCAGGAGTGTGCATAGTACTAGAAGAATATATGTAACAACCTTGCAGTTCTGCCTTTCCAGACCTTGCATGAGGAAAAATGAGCATGGTTGACTATCGACAAGGTAAATGTAACAATCAACATATTTTTGCAGAGAAAGCGCAGGCCTTGCAAGCTTGCGACGAGGTGATGCAGTGAAATCAGAAGTTAGAGGCAACCCTTACCCAAGTGTGTAACAAGCTCCCTAAGCTCCAAATTCTAATAGAGGTGGCCTCAACAAAGAAAACTCACAAGTTATATGCCATAGTAAAGGCTTATAAGGATGAAATTGGAAAGGTCTGATTTGAGCTGCAGTTGCAGATATTAGAGCTTCAACTGAAGCTATAACGAACCACTCCTCCCGAAGTTAGGGAGTAGTGTGAGGATGCTATTAAAGCAGACTTGACCACTCTAGAAACTACAATCAAGGACTACATCCAATTGTTTGAGCAGACAATGGAGATATGGACCTCGCTACAGGAGGATCCACACATGTAAGCAATCGAAGCTGACATCCATGAAAAGAAACTACAGTTTCATGAGATTAGGATGATGGCATGGACCTTAGCAACTATGCAAATGTTCACCAGACTTCAAGAAGGTAAATTCATCCAGACCTAGATTTATGAGTTGTGTTAGAAGGTCGCTATTATTTCCTCGCGAATGTAGCCATGGGTTGATGAGGCAAGCCAATTGTCATAGATCATTCAAAGAAATTTCAAATATCTTCAGAAGACACAAAGAACCATGGGCCTTGCAATCGAAGGTACAACATTGAAGAAATTGGTTGAAGAAATTTGCCAGGCTGTTGTGCAAGGAACTGTAGATCTTCAAGCGTTGAAGATAGAATTCAGTGGCATGCAAGAAAAGGTTAAGACAACACCAGCAGAGTGACTCAGAATGAATCATGACTTTGTCTTGGGGGCCTGTTGGGACACGGTCCCTTGGGTCAATTTTTGTTAAGTTTTGTTAAATATTGTAAAGTTTCCACATTTAAGGATCGGAGCGCGAGTAGCACAAATCGATAGGAGTCAAAGGGGGCTTTAGGAAGTTCAAAGCCCCTTAGTTTGTTAGAGTCAAGTTGTTTTGAGACCCACCCATGGTTCGCAAACCATGGTATTGTATTGAAGAAGAATATAAAAGGAAGTCATAGAAGATTCATAAAGTAGTGAAGAGATAAGTAAGAATAGAGAATGAATTGGGTCTGATTTTATCTATTTTTTACTTGGGCGAAGGGGAAGGCTCATGTGGTTGTGTGCGCGGAGACCTTGGTAATTTCACAGCTGAGTGTGAGGACCCTTGTAGCTGTGTGCATAGGGTTGGAAAGAACTACAATTGAAGATCTGAATCTTAATAAAGACTTATTCTTAAGAACTATCTGTGTGTCTACATACCATTGTTTTATCTCTAAATTTAATATATTTTTGATATGTTGAGTGCATTTAACCAGGATAAGTACTTAGTAGGTTTGTGAAGACATAGATATGTTTATTTATATGATGTTATGCATGTTTAGCACAATCAGCGAAGAACATAAATCTGCTAACTGTTAATTACTGTAAATTATGGGTTTCAAGGGTTAGGGTTTGCAAAGGTCAATATAAAGCCCTAAGTTTGGCAGAAACACATCACATAGTCCTTTGGATGCAGAAACATGGTTCTAGCATCCCCCAATACTGCCTCGGGTGAGACTGCAACCTGCGCTACACAGTTTTTTGATGAAAGGGTCGATAGTGTAGGGTTGTGTTAGTTAGTGTAGCTAACTCCGAACCTAGGTCCAAGCCCCATCAAGCCAACAGATCCATACATCAAGATTTTCATAAAACATACTCATAACTAGCATATAACCAACATAATAACAAGGATGTAACATCCACAAAAATCACATATGAGCCAATACATTTACACATGAAATACCAAGGAGAAGGAGCTCTTATTAATGAATGCATAAGCCAACTAGGTATGGGACTTCCACGAACCACTCAACCATAGATTGGCTTAACCAAATATTTCTTTTAGCCAATCACCCTTGTGCCATATTCCAAGAATGAATGTGGGACTCACAACAAAATGAACCAAAGCTTCCCAAGGCCAAACCACCTCAACCCTCATCAATAGAACTAGGCTTTACTGTAATCCCCAACAGATCACTAGGCCCTAAACAAGCATGTATGCCTCTAGATCTCTCCACCTAAACCGTGAGGAATTTTTCTGTCTCAACCTCTCGAATTTACCGTGTATCCCACCATTACCAATCAAGGGTTCCTATGCATACGAGGTCACCACCCTCTAGGATTTACTGTGTATCATCCCATTACTAGTTGATGGATTCCTAGGCCCAATCAAGGGTATTCACCTCTAAGATTTATCATGTATCCTTCTATTCACTTGTCGAGGATTCCTAGGCTCAATTGATGTGTTCACATCTAGGATTTACCATATATCCCATCCTAGGATTCCTAGGCATTGTGAATAATCCTGAGACTCTCAGCTTTGCTTCCATCTAGCAATCCAGCTCAACCAAATACAAGAGAACCCACCATACCATGGCTATCTGAAAATGGCAAGGAAAGGTTGAAAAACACTGTCACACCTAGAAAAACCCATGCCAATGACAACAAGAGAACCAAAACACACATGCATGTGCCATGCATGTTCCATGCATGCCAAAACTAGCAAGGAAATCACACATGAAAAGAGATGTTTGCAAGTAATCCCAATGTAGTTGCTTGATTCTGCTCTTCCTTGTTTGGTGTTTGCTTCCTCTTGCTTTCCTTCCCCTCCTTTTTCCTTCTTTCCTCCAATGCTAGAGTGCTCAAAGAATGTTGAAGTGTCCAAAAGTGAGAGAGAGAGAGAGAGACAATAGAGAGAGAGATCCAAAACTGTACTCACAAAAGGTTAACTGAAAAAAGGTTGTGTGCTGGTCCTTGTAAACCTTTTTATCAATGAGGCCTCTATTTTCTTCATTTTCCATTATTTTCATTCATTTTCCTCCTCACCTGCAACATGTGACCTTTAACCTACCTTTTCTCCTAATTTCCTTTATTTTCATAAATAAATGCCAAATAATGTCTCTTTGCCTTTTCAAATCTTTTGCCTTTGACAATTTCCTTAATCATAATAAACCAAATGAACACTCACACTAGGATGCCTTAGCCAACATTCAACTTCGAATACATGTCCCATGACCTTGGTTTTTATTTTTCCTATATTAACTTTATTTAAATGGAATTTTTTTATCAAGGATGTTATAGTTTCCTTGAGTTTTGCACAGCAACCAAATAAGGAGTCGCCAGGGTAAAATTAAAATTCCTTAAAATATGATTGCTTCACCCTACAAGCATTGAAATACTAAAGTTCAATGAAGAAATAGGGCATCATTCTTCCAATGGAGTCACCCTAGATGAACATATTTATCCTTATCTATGGGAAAATATCAATTAAGGAAATGTAGTTACAACTTTAGATTACAAGGAGGTTTGCTCAATTCCTCCATAACAACAATGCCAAAATTTTCTAATCAAAATCTAACACGTGTTGTAGAGGGGTGATCCACAAGCAAAGCACTAGACTAAGTGATAATAATGAGGTGTGGCCCACTATCACCAAAGCCATTGCTCGCTACTCTATATGGAGTTTCACCAATGGTAGGATTCTTGGTATATAGGTCACCCATAAGATATATTCTATGCTTAAAGGTTTAAGGTGACGCAAAAGGCTACTAAAAGATGGCTCTTCTTAAGTGTAAGGCTCAACCAATAGAAAAAGGGAAATTCACATACTCTAGAAAGGCCTAATTAGGGCATGCTAGACTTGGGGCTTGAGAAATAGCATGCAAAATGGAATCTTATTAGGCCAATGTGCTAATAAAAGGTTTTCAAAAAATTAATATTAGAAACCCAATGGCATACGAAACCTTCAAAAATTCCTCATGTTTAAGCTTAGCAAAATAGTGTTTCTCCTAGGAAATACTAGTTAGTGCAAGAGAATCAAGGCTTAAAATGGAAAGATTGGCCATCAAATAAGGTTGGTTTTGAGGCAACTAAATCTTCTCTTGATTTTGAATCCTCGCACCACCCTAAATTATCCTTTGAAGCAAATTCAATCCAAACCCTAGTTTAGGATGCTTAGCCTTAAGAGGACCGAAAATAGAAGAGAGAAAGAGAAAGAAATTCAATTGTGTGAATGAAATAAGGTTTGATCACAAATTTGACAAGGTCAGTGCCTAGTCCTTGGGTTGATGGATTCTATGGGTGTGATATATGAGCCAAATATTGCAAAGGATAAAAAATGTTTTGATGCATTATCACAAAACCCTAATGATTACCTTTATGAGGGATCAATATTCACTCGGAGAGAGATAATACAAAAGTTCACTAAGGGAATTTCCATTCACATTTCATTCATGATTAATACATACAATGATGATATATACATTCTATGTAATTGATCTTCAATAATAAATGGTGCAATACAAAAACCCTAGGTTACCAATTCATTCCATGCATTAGACATAAGATCAAAATTTTCTCAATAAAAAGGTTCACTTACAAGACAAAATGCATGAACAATCCTTTCATTAATCCAATATAAATTCTCCAATGTCAAGGCAATGGCTCTAATAAACAAATTTCTTCATAGATGACATCTCTCCAAGATACAATGAGGCAGAAAAATATCCAAAGAGGGCCAAAATAGTTATAAGTGATAGAATTCAATTTTGAGGGCCAAGTCAAAATCCTCGGCATGAAAGGGATTTTACACAACCCCAATCCAACTCCTAAGGAATGTACTACATCACTAGCTCCCATTGTTGGTGTTGCTACTGTAACAAATTCAACTGAAAAGCATCCAAAAAAAAATTGAACCAACTGTGTCTCTGCAATTATTGATTGGGAAAAAATTGCACTAATCTTGATTCTGCACTGTGCTTCCTACACTGTTATCAACAGTGTTATGTGCTCCTCAGCATTTGATTACACCAACTAACAGTGATCCTTCTACTACTGAATATGGCTACATGTTTCAAAAAGGCTTTCCCCTTACAAAAAACAACATCATAGCCTCTATCCTCCTATACAATTACAAAGATCAGGTTCTTCTTTAGCCTAGGTACTAACATCTTTTAGATGAAGATGGGGGCCTGACTCCCTATTAAAGGTGACAATATCAATTCCTTTGGCACTATGCCTTCCATTATGTACAAATTCTATATGTAGTTGGGGATACTTCTCCTCTAGGCTACTAAATAATTATTTGGATCATTTCATATGGAAGGAGGCACCAAAATTTAGGTACCACGCACTCCCCATCAGAGTGCTTTCTATGCAAGAAAAGAGGGTAAAATCTAGCTCAAATTGAGATGCCAAGGCATCTCCTCCTACTCCTCCTGTAGGCTCCTTGTTAGGTTTCTTGTGCAAGCACTTTGTTTCATATTACCTAAATTCATGGCAATGAAAACATTTTATCTTGCTTAGATCCTTCTTGCCTTTGTTTTGGTTGGACTCAACCTCACCTGGGCCTTCTTACCCTTATTGATATTTCCTTTTCTAACTATATAAAATTCCTCTTCTTCCTCTGCTTTGGATGTTACTCCATCTCTAGTGTTCCACTGAATTTCTTCCTCCACCAAATCAGCTTAAAGTTTTTCCCAATCAGGGAATTTTTCCCTTCCATTTACAAATTCTTGGTAGTTATGCCAGGTTTTAGGAAGGCCTATAAGAGCTAGGCTCACTAGTTTTTAAGAGGGGATTATTTCTCCCGCACTTCCAAGTTCATCTCGACACTAAGTGAACCTATAGAGGTAATGCGAAATGGTTTCTCCTTTATGCGTGCAGATATTTCTAAGCTTGTCCTTCAATGGCAATTTCCTAGTATCACTACTATTCTTGAACAATTCAGTGAGGTTCTTCCACCTAGAAAATGGAGTTTCTTTTCCATGTATATTCAATACAATTTGATCTCACACACTCTCCAAGATGATCCTCCTGGCCTTTGCAGTATCCTTCTTCCATTGTGAGAAATATTGAACATTTGCAATTGTTGGCTTGGGAAATATGTTTGAATATATTCTTAGACCCCATTTTCATCCAATATTGCCTCCATCCTGTCCTTCCAAGCACAAAAGTTAGTGGTTCCCTCTAGGGAATACTCCAATTTCAACCTGATAGAAGACATCTTCCTGCCTACTTCACTGAATCTACAAATTGAATCCCTGAAGGAAAAGATCTTTTGACTAGTTTCTAGTGTGATTCCTGCTTTGATACCATGTAGAAATTTAATGGAGATTTTCTACTACTAAAAACAAGAGATTACAAACTTCCTCTACAATACTGCGAAAAGAAATCAACAATCTAGAAGCACATGCATTAACATGCAAACATCAAAACCATAAGAACAACAATGACTCAACTGAAGACTTGAGCTCAGACTAAAAACAAGAGATTACAAACTTCCTCTACAATACTGTGAAAAGAAATCAACAATCTAGAAGCACATGCATTAACATGCAAACATCAAAACCATAAGAACAGCAGTGACTCAACTGAAGACTTGAGCTCAAACTAAAAACAAGAGATTACAAACTTCTTCTACAATACTGTGAAAAGAAATTAACAATCTAGAAACACATGCATTAACATGCAAACATCAAAACCATAAGAACAGTAATGACTCAACTGAAGACTTGAGCTCAGTTAACTAAGATCAACTATACATAACTTAATTCGATTATAAATCTTAGCAATCACTACATGCACAACTCTACTTCTAGCCTCTAACTCAAATTTACTTAGTTAACTAAGTGACAAGGCCATGTCACTCAAGATAACTACAATCCAAGTCATCTACTGATGTGGAAAATCAATTTACTCAATTTGACTAAGTCACAAGTCCAAATTGATCCTTTCTTACTACAAATTCTAACATAGGAAAGAGGACATCACATATAGAATTTTAATGGATATTTTATACTATTGATGTATTCAAACTGAAAAGAAGAGATTACAAACTTCCTCTACAATACTACGGAAATAAATCAACAATCTAGAAGCACATGCAATGACATGCAAAATTCAAAACCTTAAGAACAATAATGTTTTCCTGGGGAACCCAATTGGGAAAAACCCCTATCTCACTTTCAATTAATTAGATGAGACTGAGAACCTATTACAATTGCTTTCTTTAAGTATGAAGCACACCCTACCCTTGCAAATGTGTTCTCTTGCTTCCTATCCTGCACTGGAAACCACTTATCCAATTCTTAGACTCTACAAGATTTTATTTCCTTGTGTAATTCAGGAGAAATTAGGCTCCTAAAGAATAGGGAATTCCATATTTCCTTACTCAGTTCCTAAGGAATTGCTCACCAAATAAATTTTCCAAACCCTATACACTCAACTAATATATATTTCATAACTACAATGTGCCTTTGACCTCCACTCTAGTCAGGAAATTTGAATTCCATGCATGCATAAGCTATATTTAGTTAATTAACTAGTTAACTGATATATCCTTGAGTTAACAAAGTTCTACTACTCAACTGACCTTTAACTGTAGCAAGAAAGTATAGCAAGAAAGGCTCAATTTGACTTTAGCCTTAGTCAAATTGAGTAAATCTAATTTCCACATCAGCACGACAACTTGGAGACAGTTAACTAGTGTGACATGGCTCTTATCACTCAGTTAGCTTAGTGAATTCTAGTTAGTGGGATTGGAGTTCAGTTATGAATGTGTGATTGCTAATTTGTAGCAATCTTGTTCAATTATTTCTAGTTGTATTCAGTTAAACTAGTTCTAACTGTTGATAGAACAAGTTGGAGGTCAGTTGTGCAGTGGGACAACAATCTAACTCAGTGATCATCCAATTAATTAATCAATAATCCAAAAATAGCTAGTTCAAGCAGATAATTCAAGTTCCCCAGTTGTGGTGGAGATTCCAAGGCAGTGTAACATCAATTGTAGACTAGTCTTAAGTGTACAGGTGTTGTATGCAGTTAGAAATCCAACCTTAGTAATTGCACAATCAATTGGAGGAAAAATCCTAAAAAATAGGGGCCTAATTCCTCAGGATTTGCGTAAGGAAATAGGAGGTTGATGGAGGCATAAAGTGGCAGATTTCTTTCTAGAGTTCCTCAGTCAGTAGTGAGAAAAATGATTCTTTTGCAGGTTGAGCTCAGAGTTGGAGCTAGCAATTGTAATAGTTTCTCTATTCAAATGATTAATGAAAAGAGGCTTGAGGGGATTTTCCAGTTGGGTTCCCATAGAAATCATTGTGTACTTGTGGTTTTTCTTGTTGCATGTTTATGTATGTTCTTCTAAATTGTGATTTCCATTTCGCAAATTAGTAGAGTAGAATTGTGTCTCTTGATTTTAGCTTAATTTCTTGAGCAATTTCGACTATATCACCAAATTTCTACATGATATGAAATCATGATTCACATTAGAACAAGAATTTCAAATTTGTTCCTCTAGAGTTTCTAATTTGCAGCTTCAGTGTAGCAGGATTTCCTTAGAGTTGGGAGAATGTCCTTCAATGGACTGAGATTGGAGTATGCCTTGGAAGGCAACTCAAATTTCATTGCCTAGAAGGACTGCATGTAGGCGGTGCTTGATGAAAATGTCTTGCTAGAATACATCAAGAAAGATGTTCCAAAACAAATGGAATCTAATGCACATAACCCATCCCAATTGAAAATATGTGTAGCCAAGGCGAGGAGAATAATTCTGGAGGGAGTGAGAGACCACATACTCTCAAATATCCATGGGAAAGAAACTCCTTTAATAATGTGGAAGGCATTGACTAATCTTTTTGAGAATAACAGTGACCACAGAAAACTGGTCCTCAAAGACAAACTTGAAAACATCAAGATGCAGAAGAATGATATTATTCCACAGTATCTCACCAGATTTACACAAGTTTAGGATGAGCTTGGAGGGGTTGGTGTGAATGTTCCAAAAGATGACCTAGTGAGCCTAGCTCTTCTAGGCCTTCCAAAATCCTGGCATAGCTACCAAGACTTTGTGAATGGAAGGGGAAAACTACCGAATTGGGAAAGGTTGTGGTCTGATTTGGTTCAAGAAGAATTTAGGAGAAATACCTAAGATGGATTAACATCCAAAGAAGAGGAAGAGTAATTTCCTCTAGTTTGAAAGGGAATGAAGGCCAAGAGCAAGAAGTCCCAAGGTGAGGTTGATTCCAACCAAAATAATGGCAAGAATAAATACTTGAGATAGATCAAGTGTGTTCACTCCCATGACTTTGGAAATTATGCAACAAAGTGTTCGCAAAGGAAATCTAACAAGGAACCTGTAGCAGGAGGAGGAGGAGATGCCTTGGCTTCTCAATTCGAGCTAGATTTTACACTCTTTGCTTGCATGGAAAGCACTGTGATGGGGAGTGATTGGTACTTAGATTATGGTGCCTCTTACCATATAACAAGAAACAAGGATTTTTTTAGTACCCTGGAGGAGGATTTCCAGCCACATTTTGAGCTTGGGGACAACGAAAAGTACAATGCTACCAAAATTGGTACGGTAACCTTTAAGAGGGAGGTGAAATCCCCTATTCACCTCAAAGATGTTATGTTGTACCTGGGCTAAAGAAGAACACTATATATGTAGTGGTATTGGAGGATAGAGTCTGTTACACTAAAATTTGTCACCATGACTATTTGCAGTTAGTATGGCTCCATCAACTGTCATACTATCCTCCTTGGAAAGTCTCATACCTCTGCTCTCCATGTCAAACTTCAAGAAAGAGAGAAAGCCTTTAAAAATATATTTATCTCTGGGTACGCAGCTTCTCTCAACCTTACCTGCATGTACGCAACCCAAGTTCATAATACCTACGTACTTGTACGCTCTGTATGTAAAGGGGTGGGTGTGTACTCCTGTAAAGGTCAAAAGGCGC
>APFE030796699.1:138309-168793 GCA_000404065.3 Pinus taeda | reverse complement strand
CTTCAGCCGGGTTCCGGGTATTAACTTTGAGTCATTCGTCACCAAGCCATCTGTTGTGTCGTTATGTGTTCAAGAGGTCTGCAAACAAAACATTCAACTGCAAAATACGTATCATCCATTTTTATCATCCTTGAGTCAGTCCTTACAGCAACATTTCTTCAACTTAAACTATGATTTCGTGTTGTGGGCTTGCCTGCGACGGGTCGCTTTCTATCGACATCAACACATTATCTAGAGAGATGACTTAGAAATCGTCAGTACCTTGAAGTCTGCATGCATCAATGGCAGGTTTCTCGCCTTCGACGTCAGTTTTCATCATTGACTTGCGATCGAAGGATTCCATGAAATGTTCGACATCGACTCATTCATTCACATCTCATGGATTGTGCTGGGTACTTTGAAAACCATTGACATTACTGGTGGTCTCTCTCACGCTTGTTAACAGTTTACATCATTGACTGGTAATCAAGTGGTTTCTACCATGTTCGACATCGACTCATTTACTCACATGGCTAGAATCGTACCAATTCGGGAAGTAGAAATGAAGACCCTGGATCTAGTTTCAACCATCCAGGCTACGAGGAGTTTTGTACTCATTATATAGTAGACCAATTATAAACAGATGGCTGCGTCCATACTGTGTCTACATGAGTCTATGATTATGATGTACTACGAAATCATTCCTGTATCAGAGCAGTAGTTAGTCTGTTAGTTAAAGTTTTTTGATCTAAGTATGGGAATGCCTACCTCAGCGATGATATAATCTTATACATGTATTTTGTGTTGAAAATTGTAGGTTCTGACTAGGCTCTCCACAAGACAATCCTTGAAATGATAAAGTACTTCACCCTTCCTAGATATATAAAACCCTAATCTATTACAGGCTTCGCACTTTAGGGGGCAATCTGTTACACTAAAATTTGTCACCATGACTATTTGCAGTTAGTATGGCTCCATCAAACTGTCATACTATCCTCCTTGGCAAGCCTCATACCTCTGCTCTCCATGTCAAAACTTCAAGAAAGAGAGAAAGTCTTTAAAAATCTATTTATCTCTGGGTACGCAGTTTCTCTCAACCTTACCTGCGTGTACGCAACCCAAGTTCATAATACCTGCGTACTTGTACACTCTGTATGAAAAGGGGTGGGTGCGTACTCCTGTAAAGGTCAAAAGGCGTGAGTTTCATCTTAAAAAAGTTACTTGTGGTCAAATCTAGAGCATTCTAGAAGATGGTTTGACATGTATTGAGCGCCTCCAGATGGTTCATGTATCCCTATGAAAGAGGAACTTATCCCATCAAGAGGGGAGCTACCCCATCCAAAGAGGGGCTTATCCCATTGATGGTGGACCTAATTAACTTCCTCTAGAGCATTATAAATACAGGCATTGGGCCAGAGGAGGGGAGGTTGAAAGCTGAATATTCCAAAGGGTAGATGCTGCTGGAATTAGGACTTCCTTGTAGAAGCTTGTGAGGAGAGATTCCCATCCTTTCTTGTTTCATTTGGAAGTGGGTGAGCTTATCAAAGTAGAGGAAAACTCTTGCTAGACCTTGGGAGGGACCTGCACAACACCAAGGCTCAAGTTGTAATGGTTTCTTTTGTTTCCTATTAATACAAATAAGTCCATTCTTCTCAACAATTTGTTATTGATGAGTTGTTTCATATACTCCTTGGTCTGTATGTTAAATATGTTTTATTCTATGAGATATTCAGGTGCTATTTAATCGTTTGATTGTTAGTGAATGCAGGTTTCGGAGAGAAGGAGGAGCTCATCCGGATCGACGAGGCTGGACTACTACAACAGCATTGGACTACAGGTAGGATCTGAACACTTGATTTCTTGTATGGTAAATGCATATTTAGAGAAGGATTGTTCTTAATTATATTGTTTGTCACTAGAAAGCCTTAAGCTTCTAGGGAGGTTGGTTTTGTCTGCAAAATTAACTCTTTCCGCATGACAGAGTCTATGATGTTATTTTCAGTAAAGGAGAAGTATTTCTTAAACATGTAGCTACTAAGCAAGGGAAGCATATTGGAGTTAGAGTGAAAAATATCTACAAGCTAGATATAGACTTCACCATGCATGTAGCCATACCTCTAGGTGTGAGGTGGGGCTATGTAGAGCCCTAGTCCCAAAATTGCGGAGATTTGGGCAGGGTCCATTGAGGTGTCCTCCTCATGGATCATTACCTTGCTACAGGGGCCCACAGTTTTCAGTAGCAAAAGGACCAGCGTCGGTTGGTGTAGTCAAATACTGAGGAGCACAAAGGAGTGTTGAAGTAGTGCAGGAGGCACAATGTAGAATCAACATCAGTGCAATCTTCCCAGCAGGCAGTTGTAGAGACAAATTTGATTCACTGTTTTTTTTTTGCTTCTCAGTTGCAGTTGTTGCAATAGCAACAACAACATTGTGAAGGAGTTGTGTGACATTACATTCCACAAGTGCTAGATAGGGGTGGCGAAAAATCCCTTTCTTTATAAGAGGGGGTGTTAAAAAGTGTAGCAGGAAAGGCTCAATTTGACTCTAGCCTTAATCAAATTGAGTAAATCAAATTTTTGCATCAATAGGACAACTTGGAGGTAGTTAACTAGTGTGAGATGGCTTTTGTCACTCAGTTAGCTCAGTAAATTTGAGTTAGGGGCTTGGAGTTCAGTTATGCATGTGTGGTTTCTAATTTATAGCAATCAAGTTTAGTCATTTCCAATTGTATTTAGTTAAACTAGTTCTAATTGTTGATAGAACTAGTTGGAGGTCAGGTGTGTTGTGGGATAACAGTCTAACTTAGTGATCATCCAGTTAATTGATCAATCAACCAAAAATAGCTATTGCATGCAAATAATTTGAGTTCCCAAGCTATGGTGGATATTCCAAGGTATAGTAACGTCAATAGTAAACAAGTCTTGAGTGTACACGTGTTGCATGCAGTTAGAGATCCAACCTTGGTAATTGTGTAATCAATTGGAGGAAAACTCCTAAAAAATAGGGGCATAATTCCTTAGGATTTACACAAGGAAATAGGAGGTTGATGGAGGAATAAAGTGGCTAAGTGTTGGCCGGAGGTCCTCAGTCAGTAGTGAGAATAATTATTCTTTTGTAGGTTGAGCTCAGAGTTGGAGCTATCAATTGTAATAGTTTCTTTATTCTATTGATTAATACAAAGAGGCTTGAGGGGTTTTTCCAAGTTGGGTTCCTCTAGAAATAACTATGTACGGGTACTTATTTAATGGCCTGGGTACCTATTGAAAGGTGCCCAAGACATGGGTTGTTGAATCACCTGACAATCACAACATAGATTCTAGGGAAAGTAACCATTCATTAGAGACAAAAATCATTATTGCATCTAAGTGAACCAATATTGAGCGTCATGGGATATTTAATACTTCATATAAGGATCCATTTCCAAAATCAATGCTTTGAACTTGCAATGGTGATTTCTTTCTAGGTAGGAGTGGCTAAAGGACAACCCTATTAAGTGTCTATAGCCCCTAAGGGGAAGTAACATTTCCTTAGTCCACCCTTCAACTGATAGGTGTTAGTGAATAATAATAATGGTGACATAGAGGATAAGACTTCATGGCCAAGTGTCATGGTCAAAGGGATCAACTGATGTGGGTATCCACATCCTGAGTGTATAGATGTGAGGAGGGAGCAATCATTGATGCATGAGCTACCAACTCGGTCTTTGTTTTTCCACCGCACTTGTGCACCTTTTAGTTTTATTGATTTTTCTTTGTATTACTGCTCATAGCTCAAGGGTTAGATATTGCTTTAAATGATATAGAAATTGCAATACCCCTTAATGATGAGTTTGTTTATCGCTCATCGAGGTTGGGACATGAAAGGGTTGATTTTTATGATGTAATGGAGCAACATGTGCTCAGGAACTGGCGATGGTCATAATGAGTGAGGTAGAGATCATATTAGGATTTTCCCAAGTGCTAATTTATATGTCCCTAGCCATATTTTGCATTTTTATATTTCCTTTGATTTTGTTGTGGCCATGATATGCTCTTTTTGTTTTTTTTAGCTACATCGACCTCTTAGGACAAATTTTTCAGGCCCTACACAAGTATGTGGATGGATGGGTTATGAATCCCAAAGAACTAATGGTCAGTTGAACTTGAAGAATGGAGGTGAGATATGTGCTTGTAATGTATAATGGAAAGTGTTGAGTATGACATAGGGATAAATTGAACTATGTTATCTCAACCAGGGCTTTCCATGTAGTGCCCCTCCTATACCCATTGGGTCATTAAGGGAGGTCCCACTAGACTAGGGACAAAGATTAACCACCTATTAAGGTGAGAGAATAAGATCATAGTCAAAGCCCATCCTTCTTCCATATCACCCCATAATCCATATCAAATGCCCAAAACCAGCAAGCATAAACACTCGATTACAAAATGTTCAGAGTACCTTTTGAGTAAAAGTCCACCTTCGTCCATGTGCTCATGTTGGATGGGTAAGAATCATATGGCTAATGCAAGTGATGGAGATATAATGACATATTATCAACTATTTGTGGTTATGTGAGGGTGTTGGGTGTGGGAGAAAAAATTTTTCCTATAAAATTAACCATTTTAGTGAGTGATAAACACGACCTAAAAAATTTAGTACTCTTTTGTAACTCCCAATTTTGAAAAAAATATAATTTATTAAAAAGAAATTTATAATTTTTTATTTAATAATATATATAAAATATATATATTATTTTTACTTTTAACCTTTTTATAATAAAAAAATTATTAAGACAATATATTAATATAAAAAATTTACACAAATTAAATTAAACATAAATTAATTAATTAATTGAAAGCAACCAAAACAAAGTTCAAAAACAAATATCCGTCCATAATTAAATACACAGTGTTTCTCCATTTAAACATGAAACTTTACATAAAATGTTTATTTTATAATAGTTATCTTCGAAATCAGGCTGGAGTAGAAATGATGTGGGAACTTTACAAAAACGTTGAAATGAAAAGAAAAAAAAAAAAATCAAAGCCAAGAAGCCATGGACAGAAAAAGAATTCTTCAAAGTTGAGAAGCCCTAGATACGTCAAGTTTGTTTTAATAGTAAGAGTATGAAAAGAATTCTTCAAAGTTGTGAAGCCATGGATATGTCAATTTTGTTTTAATTTTAAGAGTATGAAATGTTTATTATTATAGTGATTAATGTCTATTAATATATATAGCTTATGGGATATAACAGATTAATTTTAAAAATTTGATATTTTATTTTTTAGGTTAAAAAAATAAGAGAAGTAATCATAAATCATCATGTTTTTACTAGTTAAAAAAGTTAACAAAGTTAATAAGATGATAAATATTTTGAAAATTAAATTAATGTTGATTAACTCTTCATAATATCGTAGTTTTTTTTTTTTCCTCTACTTGTGTATTTTTCCCACAATTTCTCCTTAAATTTGAAAGTAATAATATTTTTAATATTATTAGAGTTTTGTAGCATGATCTCCTCATTTATTTCCTAATAATCTAGTCAAAATCAGACATCCTTATTCCACCTTCACTTAAGTTAAAAGTAGGGATTTGATTAGAATTAGAAGAAATTTTAAAAAACCTTTTGATATCCATATTGTATAACTTTTTCTTGTACATAAGATATTTAGTCATAACTATACTTTCAAACACAAGATATGAAAAAAACAATGGAAAAAGAATATAATTCCATCGTAAATAAATAAATAAAAATAAATTATATAAATCAATGAGTATAAATATTTTAGTTATTTATATTGAAAGAATTTTCAAAAAAAAATTGAGTAGAAACTTTCATTTGTACATGTTTAAGTTTATTATTTATTTATCATGTGATATTGTTTTATTAAAATAATTAGCAAATGGAAAATAGTATGGGAATGATATTGTTTTATTAAAATAATTTGGGAATGATATTGTTTTATTAAAATAATTAGCCAATGGAAAATAGTATGGGAATGTTTCTCTAGTTATATATATTTTTGGAATAAAAATTTTGTTTATTTGAGAATTAATTTTTATTTTATACTTTGATAAATGGAATTTTACTGTTATCTAATAATAAAAAAGTAGAGTATATATATTTATGTAAATTTTAGTATTAAATTATTATATAAATATAAAAAATTTTATTTTATAAACTAAAAGAATTAATACACTAATTTAATTTTCTTAAAAATTATATTATATTATTAAATATATATTTACAAATTACTACATACATATATTTCTTAAATATTATATAATTATTATGAACTTCACATGGTTATAGAAGAGAAAAAGTCTTGGACAATTCACATTGAGAATTTTTATTGTAATAAAGGCACTCCTCCGCTTAATATGGAAGAGATGTTGTTATGTTATGTAATGTTGTGTTAATTAAACATTTTGACTTTCTTAATATTATATATATATATATATATTATATATATTATATATATATAATATATATATATTTATAATATATATATAATATATATAAACCAACGTAGATTCATCTTTAATTCTAAATCTACCAAGTACCCAAAAAAAATCAAATCTCTTAAGATGCAAATTTTTCTAACAATTTCTCAACACTTAGTAAATCCACATTTAAAATAGATCTAGACTCTATTATCTCTAGACTGTTATTATCTCACAAGTTCAATATACAACTTTAATTATACAAATAAAAGAAAGGAAAGAAAAAATATATATGGGAGATATTACTGCCAACAATGTTCTTTTCCAATTATGCTTTCATATTTCGTTGTTTATGAGCAATGTTATTTTCTAATTATATTTTTATGTTTCATTGTTCATGAGCTCTAAAAATAAATAAAAGGAATCAGAGAGCATGACAATGCCCGTTCTCTCGTATTCTCATAAATAGATCGAGTAAAATAAGATAACAAAAAGTCATTAAGAGCAGCTTTTGCATGGGAAGTTGCATGTATAGTACATGCTCTATCAACCAAAATCAAGTAATTTGTAATTTTTGAAGATTTATCCATAGAAAGGGTAAGAGGGAATGTATATTTCTTAATCACACAAAAAAAATCAAACTAGTATGAGTGACGTTATCATTAATTATGGTTAACTAATGAGAGACCTAAATATATGTGGTTCACCTAATTTGGGCTACATCCATGAAAAACAACCAGTCTTTTGTTTTATATTATCCAACAAATTGAAGGGATACAACTTACAACACACATGTTGTAACATCCTCTTCACTCTCACACAGTGTCCTATGTTTTTCTCTCATAGAATAATACATAGTCGCAATACAATTCCCACTTATAAATTGAAGGTTGCCTTCTAGGAAAAAAAACCCTAAATTAATACAACTTCTGGTGTCGGATCCTCCCCCTAATGAATGACCCAAATTTACTACAAAATTAAAATATTTTACAAGGAAATTTTTCTCAAAATTTTGCTTTCAGGGGCGCTACCCCCGAACCCCCGCCAAGGGGGCTAAAAGCATGTTATTGCCCCTTAGAACCAGATTGATTCATTGTTTCACAATGACTTTTTTTTTTAGTATTATGTTCTTCTATTGTGCATTAACTCGTCAGCCATAGTGATATCACCTAAAAATGATCACCTAACCATTTCATACTAAATTATTTCCTATGGTGAGAGTGAATTTACCATGGTAAAATTATTCCTACATGGTTTATTTTGATTTACTTAGTATGAAATGGCTAGGTGATCATTTTTAGGTGATAACACATAGGTGGCAGCTACTACTTGATTGACATAAGCATTGTGTTAGCACATGTTGGGCCTTCAAACTCAGTGGACTAAGGAACCTACAGATTTGACCAAGGTAGTTCACCCCCAACAAAGCTAGTAACTAGAACACGGGAAGTCTCCCTAGGGGCAAGTTGTTGCTTTGTATTGAAATTATTGAAAGCAAGGGATAAACCCTAGGTAAGAAGTGACTAGAGTGTGAAAGGGGAGGGGAACTAATTCGTACAAAAATATTGAGAAAAATGTGCCAACCCTTAACAAGAGCTTATTCAGAGAAGTGATGAACATGATTTATAGATAAAGAAGGAGGCAGCGAGAAGGGCTAAAAAGGAAGCACTTTGGGGGGTGGGGGGGGGCAAGCCACCCAAAACCCCCTGTCAAGGACTTGGATATACAAAAATTGTTGAAACGATACCTTTGAATCGGGAAGATAATCAAGCTCCACACCCAACAAAAATATTGTCACTAACCATGATTCCAAATAACATAAAACTTTCATATGTTTCTCCTACATGACACCTCTTCTTCTTCTTTTTCTTTTCAATAAAAAAATCTAGAAGACATCTATAATAAACACAACATTTTCATATCTCTAATTTGTATATATTTTTGATTTATTGAATATGATTTATTGATGTAAAGTGGGGATTTTCTGGTCTTTTAGATGTAATTTTTTGGGCTATTATTTTCGTTGATCGTTTTGGTCCTTATTTCTTTTTTATTTTTTCAAAAATAAAATAAATAAAAATAAAATAAAATATTCAAGAAACCTATTCAACTAGATTGCCCAAAAACACTTATAAATATAAAAACTAGCAATTGCACCAAGAGGTGGAAAGGAACGTCGATAAGAGGAGTGGGGGGATATGGAAGGATAATCAAGCGGAATATATGGACAATGAAATACAATGTGAGGTGTGCAGGATTTGGATAGAGATGAGGACAAATATTGGGAGGAGGTTGCATGGGATTTGGAATTGATCAACCACGTGTCAAGATTAAATTGTTCCACGTGTCAGATTTTAATTTGACGAATGCAGATGAAAACAAGGCTTTGTGATTAGTTGGGTGAACAATACCTGCCCACCCCAACCCCGTAGAGAAAGGCCTATTGGTGTAATAATTACATAATTAATATGATGTGAAATTGTAATCAACCATAAAATATAATATTAATTGATGTCAAATTTGAAAGGGAAATGTGTTGGTGAATCAAGATGCATGAGGCATCATCTGGTGAGTTACCGCTTCATAAAAGTTCTCAAACAAATATTTTTCTCCAAGTAAACTGGAAATTGGAATGGGATAATGAAAGTGACTTTTTTCATAGGAAAACGTCATGGGCAATTATTTTATTTGGTTAAGCTTTGGGTATGGATTCGAAGAGAAATTTCATGTTGTAGGAAACTTCCCTCCAAGCGAGGCAAGAAGAGATGTGTTGATACTAGGAATTCACATGTTTTCTGGAGGTAACGAGGTGGCCCTTCCCAATAAAATTCACCAAAAAGCAAATAAAAGGAAAATGGTGGAGATTCGCTAGAATGAAGAAATATTGCACCAAGTACTCACTCTTCGACAACCGCTCTTTGTGCACATCCAATACTTTTCTCAATTTCTCTGCATTGCTCTTATCCTCTACTTCATCTGTACTCCCTCCCATTATCATAGGAATGATGGCAAGTTGTCGCATGATCACATAAAGAGAGGGGTCGAATTGTTGTGATTCCACCTCACACCACTGCTCAACCACAACTTACTCCTCAATTTATTCCAACAAGATACGTTTTTTTCTATGTGGTTCACAGACCTTAGAGATCGGTGACCGCTATGTCCACAGAATATTGACTCAACCATGGAGCCTAACACTGAAAGTATCCAGAAAATTGAACCTGTGAACTCTAAATAGTAAAGGTTATTTAATGACGGGGACTTGACCAATTAAGCTAACCCTTGGGGCTATTCCAACAAGATACATATCTCTAAATTCATGAGTAATTAGCTTCCACTTTGATTTGCAGGATAAGGGATCCATGCCACTCATTCCACTACTTAACAATTCCTTAAAATTATTCGAATCTATTTCTTTTCATGACATTCAATCATGCAATTAATTGTATCATACAAGCATGCATGCACTAATTGCACCAAGCATATCTACCATCATGATTCATAATATGAGTGGCATGACCAAATCATGCCATAGTAACTCATTGATGCGTCATAAGAATTCTAGCAATATTTACACACCAAAGGCTTCTTGCCTTTGTCATAGCCCACTAAGTATTAATGGCAAACTCGCTTTCATATGTCAATAATTCCATACAATTTTCACTTTAACTAGGTAAAACCAATCCTTAAATTCCATGGTCCTTACTAAGAAACTCAACATTATATGGTAGAATCACTTGTTCCAAGCTTAGAAACTATTGGGCCAATATTGATGGATTGATGAACACAAATGCAGTCCCAACATTTGCTTCATGCATTCCACATTTTCATGAATTCTCTCAATGCATTACAAAATATATTTTATCTTATGAGTGTAGTATTCATTCATTTAATCTTTGTTGAACATGGAAACTCAATGCATGCACAGGTTATTGAGATTTTACAAAATCTTTTTGTGCTAATAATTTTCTATCTTAAACATTCTGGGGCATCCATGTAATGCATGCATTAATTTTAAAACCAAAAGATATAAAATTTACTTGAAAGGGATTCTTACCTGCTTCCTTCACCTTTTTACCTTTGTTTGTTGCTTTCCCTACTTACTTACCTACCATCACATGCATTCATAGCTAAGATGTTTCTAAGGAGTTCAACTAGCTTCTTAGCATACTTGATGTTGCAACATTCAACAACCCCTTAAATGGTTTCAACCTCACATATTAGTCATAGCTCTATCATTTCATCTGCTTATACACAATATTCAATGAATATTCATAAAGGGAATTTTCACTATGTATCCAATTTACACATTTAGGCAATGCCTTCAATCATGCACCCAAACATGTGCATATACATCTTGTCATGCATGGTTCATACTTGCACAGATTCCATGTTATTCATACACATTTATTTTAAATTTAATTTTCAGCCTCTCAAGTTTTCAATCATTCACATGACAAGTCCCATAAGCATAAACATAATCACACTACTTTCTTTCATGTGGTAGTTAACAACAAGAGATTAATCTTACACACTTGCAATATCAATATTCGATGTGACATGGAATTCATTAGGTAACATTATACTATTGCCAAAAACATAGCAAATACAAGTTTCTATTTTCTTGCCATTCACACATTCATAAAATTTTCATAAATAAAATATATCAACCAAGCATAATTTTCAGTTAAAGGAAATTCTTTTCTTATGCCATTTTAACTATTGTGACTTCACTAACCATTTGGTTCATATTTACCTAGTCAATCCCTCCTTGATTGATCCTTTATCCACATCTTCCATCTAATGCAACTCCAAATTTCTTCCTTGTAAAAGCTATGGGTTCACTCCCGCTTGCACTCATATGCATATCAATTGTCCCAACACACATTATATCAATATGATTGTATTATAACATGATCATTCTTTCATACAATCTCACATGCATATACTCATATCATGAACTTAATCTAGAATTCAAACAATCCCTTAAGTGTGCCTAAAATTCAAGATTCGTACTCAATAATTCTTAGAACGCTTATCCTGAGAAAACCACTAATTGATGGAAAACCTCATGTTTTCTCTTAGTCATAGGCTATGTTGCTCTTGCTTTGTTCGAAAATGGGTCATTTTTAGGTTAAGGTATAATTTCACAAAGATATTGGCTTACCAAGTGCCAAGTATGATACATAACTAATATTGAACACAAACAAGGTCAGGGTACCAACCCTAACATCCTACAACCAATGAACTCATAGCCCCCCCCCATCATCCCACTCAACTAAAGCTAGTAAACCCCCTTCTCTAATCACAACATTCACTTGAGATATGTCACTGTCATTCCAGAGTATCCAACGTTGGTTTTCCAAGGATGTCTCATCTAGCTTATAGGAGTCATTTTCCTTCAGGGCTCCAGGTACTCTCTAGATCCCACACACAAATACCTGTCTTTGTATTCTTCACTGTAGGCTCCAACCTTCCACAAGGTAACCAAAGTAGAAGTGCACTGCAACACTATCACAAGATTCATATCAACATGCATAGGTGCCACTTGTACCATTCTCTCATCAACACCTTATCTTCCATAGCCTTGATTCCACAAGACTACATGCATCACCTTCATTGCCTTCTGAATCATGTTATGAAAGACAACTACTCTGAGTAATTATGCATACACATCCATTACTCTATGCACCTAGCATGTCTCCATGCATCTATCATATTGTAATGGACCCCTCCCCTCACACCTACCCACTTTCACCAACATACGTAAGGTAAACATGAGGTGAGGACCTATTATGACAAGACTAAACCTCCTAGGTGACCTTAAGTAAATGGAGTCAACAAAGGTACCTTATTGACTTCCCTCAGGTGCCATAGACCCTTTAAGAGTAACCCAACCCCTCCAGGTGTCCATCCCTTAGGCCAACCTTACTTTTACCAGGCTGTGAGCCCCAGACACACCCTTGCTAAGGCATCAATGTGATTGGAACCTCCTAGTCACCCCCACGGGCCTACATGAGTGCAAACAGGGAATTTTTCACCCAATGTTATCCCTGCAACTATATATTTTAATGCTAAATTCCATGGATGGGGCTAGGCCTCTACCGAGGAATCCCTGTAACTTCCAGAATCCATAAATTACTTGACAACAATGATTTCAAACCAAAAACTGACACGAGGACTAGACCTAACCATCCCCAACTAGGACTAACATTTTTTCAAACACTTGGAAACAATGCAAGCTACAGGTCTTGGATACAATATTGAGCATAAAGGACTGAAAACCATATGAAACTTAACAAGAAGGATCACCACCCTCTCACATTAGCTATCTTATCATCAATTAGGTCTTACACCCATTATTCTTTCAATTATGAGTAAAAACATGAAATGAACCATGACTATAACCAGTCACATAACCATGCTTATAACCAGCATATAACCATGTAAATAACAATGAGATAACATCCATTAAAGCCACAGATTAACAAGTACAAAAGAAAGAGAACTTAGCCTTTATTAAACATAGGAAAGAGCCAACCAAGTTCAGGACTTCCACGTACCACCCAACCATAGACATGGCTAAGCCAAATCATGCTTCAGTCAGTCATCCTCATGCCATAATCCAAGCATGAATGTGGGATCTCATGGATAAACCAATCCAAAAAAAACCAAGGGAATCTAAAGGTTAAACCACCTCCACCCTCAACATACCATGATCACACCAAAACCAGTGTCGAGATCACAAAATTGAACCAATATTGGAATGACTTCGGGTCTCATCACTATCCTTGAGGAATTTTTTGTATCCCTATCTCTACGCTTTTCCACAATCCACATTGGATCACTAGGCCCTTACCGAGACATCTCCCTCAGGATTTACCGTGTATCTCGCCAAAACTAGTCAAGGGATTCTTGCGCCTTTGGGAACAATCCTGAGACCACCTCCGCCCCGGATTCTGAAACCATTCAGTAATTCCAAAGCTCAAAACCAAGAACAATCTCATCACACCATGGGTATCTAGAAAAAGGCCAGGCAAGTTGAAAACCATTGTCATACCCGAAAAAACCATGCCACCGACAACAAGAGAACCAAATACCAACATGCATATGCCATGCACGTCAAAACTAGCTAGGAAATCACACATGCAATCTGTTCCTTGCAAGTATGCCTACTGAAGCTACTAGATCCTGCCTTTCATTTGCTTTCCTTTCCTTTCCTTATCTTTCCTTTGCTTTCTTTCTTTCTCCTCTTGGTGCTCTTCTCCTCTCTAAGACTAATTCCAACTCTAAACTGACAAAAGGTTAAACCAAAAAAATTCTTGCCAACTCATGCTCTTAAGCCCTTTTATTGATGAGGCCTCTAATTTCTTCAATTCCCATTATTTTCCTTCTTGTGACCTTTCACCTTCTTTTTCTCCTAATTTCCTTTATTTTCATAAATAAATGTGCCAAAAATATTTTTTGTCTTTCTAAAGCCTTAGCCATTGCCTTTGTCAATTTCCCCTTATCCATAAACACATCTAGTGATGCCCACTAGGATATATTTTCCCAGCATTCAACTTAGAATAAGTGCCCCTTAACCATGGTCTTATTTTTCCTTTATTATCTTTTATTACATGAACTTTTAAACCGGGTAAGTGTTAAACCACACTTACACCTCAGCAAAATCATTGAAAAGAAAACATATTGTCCATGGATCTTTATAACTTAGCTCTATGTAGTATTTACAATGAATAACCTGCTCAAAATAAAATAAAATAAAATAAAATAAAAATTAACAACATGACAATATAACAACCATACCCCTTATTGGAGATTTATAGCTTAGCTCATGGTAGTATTTACAATAGAAACCATACATAAATATATACAAATACCAAACGCGTTTACCTTCCTTGATAAAAAATGAATGATACATGGCCCGCATCTAATCTGCCATCTCCCATGTAGCTTCATCGGGCCCAAAGTGCCTCCATTGCACTTTAACTTGTTCGAGTGCTCTATTCCAAAGCACGAGATGTTTACGCTGCAATATGCATTGACGTTCGAGCTAGAATTCTCCTTCTTGCTCCACCTGCAATGCAGACCAATCAATAACATGATGAACATCCTTGACATAACTTTTAAGTAATAAAACATAAAAAAACATCATGGACTTTCATTGTTGGAGGCAGTGCAATTCGATAGGCCATTGATCCAATCCTCTCAAGGATCTTAAAATTCCCACAATATTGAGGTGCCAACTTGGCACATGACCCGATCCTCAAGGAGCTCTTCTTGGGCTTGATGTGCAAGTACACATTCTCCCCAACCTAAAAATCCTTAACTACCTTGTGTTGATCTGCATAAGTTTTACGCATGTCCTATGTTGCCTTTAGATTATTCTTTATAACCTGCATTTATTGTTCCATGTCTGCCAACATGTCTAGTCCAATAAGTACTTTTTCACTTGATCACTCCAACTGATGGGAGTGTTACAACTCTGTGCATACAATGCCTCAAACAAGCTCGTCCTCGGTGACTCTTATATCCATTATTGTATGCAAACTCAACTAATGGAAGGTACTCCTCCCATCTCCTTTGTTGGTGCATCACATACATCCTCAACATATCCTCCAAGACCCTGTTTACACTCTCTGTATGTCCATCTGTTTGCAGATGATAGGTTGTACTAAAGGCAAAATCTGTCCCCAAACCTGGAAACAGCTCCTTCAAAAACATGGAAGTGAACTTGGCATCCATGTCTGACGCAATCTTCTTTGGAACACCATGTAATCTCACAATCTCCCTGATGAAGACTTGTGCCACCTCACTAGCTAGATATATAGTCTTCACTGGAATGAAATGAGTCATCTTGCTCAACCTATCAACCACAAACATGATAGAATGATGTTGCCTCACTATCCTCGGAACACCTGTAATAAAATCCACAGAAATTACCTCCCATTTCAATTCTGGAATCGGAATAGGTTGTAGTATTCCACCTGGATGCTTACATTCTACCTTTACTTGCTGACAATCCAAACATCTAGCCACCAACTTTGCCACATCCTTCTTCAAATTCAGCCAATAGTATAACTTCTTCACTGTCGTCAATGTCTTATGATATCCTGGGTGACCTAAGTATGGCTTAACATTAAATTCCCTCAAGATAAGCTTTTTGAGCTCACTGTCAACCAACACAGAGATCTTGTCCCTAAATCTCACCAAACCATCTGTCTAAGTTGATAGTTTTCATCCTGATCACCTGTACATGTACATGTACACTACTGTAAGTTGTTCTTGAGCTCCACATACCTGTCATCCTGTTGGCCTGCCTGCAAGATCCTATCCTATAGATCTTTCCCATATGAGTTCATAGTTGTTATATGATTCACCTGTACTCTTCAGCTAAGAGCATCTGCAACCCTGATTTCCTTACCCTTGATGTATCTAATCTCAAAATCAAACTCACTAAGGGTAGCAAACCATCTAGCTTTCCTGGCATTCAAATTTGACTAGTCAAACAAATATCTCAACCCACTGTGATCACTCATCAATGCAAATCTCTTGCCAAGGAGGTAATTCCTCCACATCTTCAAGGTGTTAATTTCCGACTCAAGATCATGAGTCACGTAGTTTTTCTCATGCTCATTTAATTTCCTGGACTCATAGCATACCACCTATCCCTCCTACATAAGGACTCCACCAAGTTCTCTTTTACAAGCATTTGTACACACCATGAACTCTTTATCTGGATCTGCAATCTTAAGAACTGGAGCGTTGATCAACAATTTCTTTAGCAGTTCAAAACTAGCTACACATTCTTTTTTCCCCTCAAACTTCTTACCTTTCCTCAGTAAAGATGTAATAGGTTATGCAATGCGCAAGAATTTCTTGATGAACCTCCTGTAGTAACATACTAATCCCATAAATGATTTGACTTCCTCCACATTCTTAGGAGATACCCACTCCATGATGGCCTTCATTTTTTCTGGATCTACTATTATGCCTTCCTTGGAAAAAATATGTCCCAAGTAGTGTACATCTATCTAAAAGAAATTCACTTGCTAAGTTTAGCATATAACTGATGCTCTCTTAGCAAGCTCAACACTACTGCTAAATTCTTGGCATGCTCTTCCTCATTCTTAGAATATACCAAGATGTCATCAATTAATACAATAACAAACTTGTTCAGATAAGGACACAACGCACTATTCATCAAACATATAAATGTAGCTAGGGAATTAGTCAAACTAAATGGAACTACAACAAACTCATAATGTCCATACCTAGTCCTGAAGGCAGTCTTGTAGATTTCCTCTTATTTGATGAATACCTGATGATATCTTGATCTCAAATAGATATTTGAGAACACGGTTTCTCCCTCCAACTAATTTAATAAATCATCAATCATAGGCAATGGGTACCTATTCTTGATTGTCACTTTGTCTAGCTACATGTAATCAATGCAAAACCTGAGAGTACTATCCTTCTTCTTTACGAAAAACATTGGTGCACTCCAAGGTGATACACTCAGTCTAATGTATCCCTTATCAAGCATTTCCTTCAGTTGCAACTTCAACTATACTAACTCTCATGTGCTTATCCTATAAGGTTCCTTTGACGTTGGTGCTGCCCTTGGTACCAGCTCAATAGAAAACTATACTTCCCTGTGGGGAGATAACTCTGGAATCTATATTAGAAACACATCCTAAAACTGTTGCAATATAGGATACCTCTAGAATATTTTTACATCCTCAACATCCTTATCCTTTTCACTGGAAATATGCACTGCAAACATCACACAACCTTTTCTACAACTGCGCTTAGCATGCATAGTTGTGGCCATCTTCACTAAAGTAGGCTTCTTCTTTCCTTGCAAAATTCTATTTTCCCCATTATCATCCAGGCACTCAATGGCCTTGTGATAGCAATCCACCTTAGTCCTATGAAGGTACAACTAATCCATGCCCAAAAGCATGTTACATATCCCAATGGTAATACATTCAAATGTGTTGTCGTAGGCATATCATTTAACTCAAATGCATAATCTCTTACACAATGGTGAACTCGCTTCTTCGTACCTGTAGCCAAATTCACCAACCAAGATTCTACATGCACTTCCTTTCTCAAGCCACACTTATCCACCTGGTCGGGATTGACATAAATATAATTATATTCAGGATCAATCAAAATATAAATAACTTGATCACAAAGCCTGTCGTCCATCTCAATAATACATGCTTGGTGGTCTTCTTACCTGATTTCTGTAGCTAAATAAATCAGAGGAATGCTACAACCAATATCCCCAACTGTATATGTTTCCTAAGCACAATAGATCTAGGGCCTACCACCTTAATATTGCGGACAATACCTCTTACAGTGATCCTTGTCACATATCCAACACTACAACGGTGCTCTACCATCACCTCTAGTTTATTTCTCTCCAAGCTGCGATCCTTTCTCAGCTGCATTAAACTTCTTGTAAGGAACAGCTTTTTCTTTCTCATATGCCTCTTGAGGTCTTCCCCACTTTGATGGCCATCTTACTTTGACTTTCTCATTTTCTTCCAAGTCACACTTAGGCTCAACATTTCACTTTGATTGCTCATAACAATGCTTCAGATTTCGAATGGCTTCCTCCAATAATATAAGCTCTTCTAACTCAATTCGGTCTCTGTATGTTACTGGAAGTCCACTAATGAATCTCTAAACCTTGGCCTTCTCCTCATTGAGGTAAGGCATATATCTCAACATCTCCAAGAACCTACTAGTATACTCATCATTTTTCATGGAACCCATCTGCAACTTATAAAACTCCTTAGCCCTAGCATCGTAGTACCTCTATGACAGGTACTTCTTCTTGAAGAGCCTCTCAAACTCATCCCAAGTCAAGTCATCCTCCCGAATACCTTTAACATTCTTCAGACCCTCCCACTAGATGTATGCTTTCCCTTTAAGACTTAAAGTGGTTATTTTGGCTTTCATGTTCTCGAGTAGCTATGCAATTTGAAGAATTTATTCAACCCAAGCAACCATGCTTCTGTATCTTCTTACTTCTTCATATCTCCATCAAGTGTAGGCAGCTTGACTTTCTTGAACTCCTAAGGCAAATACTCACCCCTCCTATAAGGATGATGACGGTGATGACTACAATGATGTCTCCTGGAAGAGAAGCTAGAATCATTCCCTTACATACAAGTCTTCCTATCAGGTGTGTCCAATGATAAACCACCTCTAATTGTGTCCCCTCTATCCAACATGTGTCTATACTGAGACCTGCTACCATAGGCTCCATTAGTGTTTTATTCCTGCTCTTGATTGATCCTCATTTGTCCCTATTTTTGCAATTCTGACAATCTCTTAAGAATCATTACATTAACCTCTATTTTCCTTTCCTAATCCCTTGCAAGTATTTCCTAAGCCTCAACCAACCTGTCATTATCTGCCTTACAACTTCTGATATCTGCCCTCAAGCTCCTCAATGTGTGTGCTACACCAAGAGAATACCCATCTCCTTGATGCCCATTTGATCTATAGGGAGAGTCACGGGAACTATAGTCTACGATTTTGCTTGCCATCCTTGATTCTCTTCTTCCTACAAGTATATCATCTCAGAAAAACAAATAGATACCAAAACAAAATCCATACCTTATTGTTGTTCATGGGAGGCTTATCTCATCTACAAGATAAATCCACATTATAACATACATGTATAATCATAAACATATCCATATTATCAATATATCAACATATGCCATCATGCATGACCATACCCACAGTATACCTTGATCCCATGCATGACAACAATAAATTTGACAACATCAGATTTTCCCCAGAGAGAGTGCAACCCCTCTTTGATACCACTTGTAGCGGTCCCCTCCCTACATCTACCCACTTTCACCAACTTACCCAGGTTAAACATGAGGTGAGGACCTATTATGACGAGACTCAACCTCATAGGTGACCTTAAGGAAATGGATTCGGCAAATAGACCTCAGGTGCCACAGGACCCTTTAAGAGTAACCCAAGCCCTCCAAGTATCCATTCCCTGAGCCAACCTAACTTTTACCTGGATTTTACCCCAAGACACACCCTTTCCAAGGCACCAATGTGACTAGAACCTCCTAGTTGCTCCCACAGGCCTACTTGAGTGCAACCAGGGAAATTTTCACCCAGTTCTATGCATGTGACTACAGATTTTAAGGCTAAATTACAAGGATGGGGCTAGGCCTTTGCCCAGGAATCCTTGTAACTTCTAGAATCCATAAATTACATGAAAACAATGATTCCAAACTAAAAACTGACCCCAGGACTAGACCTTACCATCCCCAACTAGGACTGACATTTTGTCAAACACTTGGCAAAAATGAAACCTACAAGTCTTGGATACAATACTAAGCACAAAGGATTGAAAATCATATGAAACTTAACAAGAAGTATTACCACCCTCTCACATTATCTAACTTATCATCAATTAGGCCTTACATCCATTATTCTTTGAGTTATGAGTAAAAACATGAAATGAGCCGTGACTATAACCAGTCACATAACCATGCTTATAACCAGCATATAACCATGTAAATAATAGTGAGATAACAGCCATTAAAGCCACATATTAACAAGTACAAAAGCAAGAGAATTTAGCTTTGATTAAACATAGGTGAGATCCAACCAAGTTCAGGATTTCCATGTACCACCTGACAATAGACATGGACGAGCCAAATCTCTCTTCAACTAGTCACCCCCATTCCATATTCCAAGCATGAATGTGGAATCTCATGGATAAATCAATCCAAATACAACCAAGGGAATCCAAAGGTTAAACCACCTCCACCCTCACCATACTATGATCACACCAAAACTGGTGTCGAGATCACAAAACCAAATCGAGCTTGGAATGCCTCTAGATCTCATCATTATCCTTGAGGAATTTTTTGTCTCCCTATCTCTAGGCTTTACCGCAATCCACACTGGATCACTAAGCCCTTACTAAGACATCTCCCTCAATATTTACCATGTATCCCACCAAAACCAATCAAGGGATTCCTAGGCCTTTGGGAACAATCTTGAGACCACCTTCACCCCAGATTATGAAACCATATGGAAATTCCAAATCTCAAAACCGAGAACAATCCCATCACACCATGGCTATTAGGAAAAAGGAAAGGGAAGATTGAAAACCATTGTTGAACCCGGCAAAACCATGCCATTGAAAGCAAGAGAACCAAATACCAACATGAATATGCCATGCATGTTAAAACTAGCTAGGAAATCACACATGCAATTTGTTGTGTGAAAGTATTCTTGTTGAAGTTGCTTGATCCTTCCTTTCCTTTGCTTTCCTTTGCTTTCCTTTTCTTGGTTTCTTTCTTTCTCCTCTTGGTACTCTTCTCCTCTCTGAGACTAATTCCAACTCTAAACTGGAAAAAAGTTAAACCGACAAAAAGCTTTCCAATTGATGCTATGAGGTCCTTTTATTGATGAGACCTCTAATTTATTCAATTTTCCATTATTTTCCTTGAATTTCCTCCTCACATGCAACTTTTGACCTTTCACCTTTCTTTTTTCCTAATTTCCTTTATTTTCATAAATAAATGGGCCAAAAATACTTTTTGTCTTTCTGTTGCACTAAAAATTGTCACCTTGACATTCTACAATCTGTGTGAGTCCATTACCACTCATACTTTCCTCCTTTGCAATTATTAAGCCTCAGATCCTCATATCAAGCCTTGAAAATAAGAGAAAGCCCTCAAAAGTCTCTAAAACTCTGGTTCCGCACTTTCTCTTTGCATTACCTGCGGTCCCGCACCTAATGGTGATGTCTCCTACACACCTGACCGCTCTGTCTCTGTGTTATGGGTGCGAACCCCTGTAAAATTTAAAAAGGCGCGAGTACATTCTAAAAAATAACTTTCAGTCATTTCTAGAAGCTTCTAGAAGGAATCTTGAGGTGGCAAGTTCGCTCTCTTAAGGTTCATGCATCCCATATCTTAAGGAGCTAACCCCTTGATGTGAGGAGCTTATCCCTTTGAAGGAGGATTCTATCCCTTCATAGGTGGACCTATAACCTCCTTCCCTGCACTATAAAAAGAAGCATTGGGCTAGTTACTTAAGAGGTTAGAAGCTGAATATTTTTGAGGTGAAATGTTGTTGGAACTTAGTCTTCTTAGTTGAGTTTTTATGAGGAGAGATTACATACCTCTATAATCTCATTTGGAAGAGTGCAAGGCTTGTCAAAGTAAAGGAAATTCCTATTTCGGAACCCAGGAAGAGCTTGTTCAACATCAAGGTTGAAAAGGTTGTAAGGTTCTTCTACTTCAAAGTTAATACAAATAAGTTTGTTTTTCTCAATAAGTTGTTGGATCATGGTTTATTTTATGGATTCCTTGATCAACATAATAGACATGATTTATGATATTTGCTATGGAGGTGTTATTTAATGTTTGCTTGTTTGTGATTGCAAGTCCTCAAAGGTAACTCTTTCGAACGTTTGAAGGATGGCTACTACGAACAAGCGTTGGATCTAAGGTAGGGTCTTAACACCTTTATAGTATTTATTTATAAATCGTATATGTCTAGAGAAAGATAGATTTGTTTGTCTGTTTGTTGCTAGACTATCTTCTGATACTAGGGAGATCATTCTTGTCCACAAGATCGATTTATCCGGCCAACAAATTGGCGACTCTGCTAGGGAACTGAATTTGGTTTTTGGTTTTCCTTTGTTTTGGCTTGAGAAACTTGTTTTCGTTTTTGGTTTTTGATTGATGTATGCTGGCTTGGGTAGTTTTTAGAATATGGAATTATTATTATTATTATTAATTTTGGTTTTTTTTTTTTGGTTAAGTTTGCAAGGGATCGCACTTTATCTTTACAGACAGTGCGGGCATCTCCGCATTTTTCCTTTAGTAAATAGAGTGGGACCACACCTGTTTCTTCTGGAAGCCTGCGGACCCTGTAAAATTGTTTGAAAAACCTAAAATGTCTTCTTCTAGTAAAGTTTAGGTTTCATTTAGGGTTTTTAGTGTCTACCCAAATCTGCATTTTTCCTGTCAAAAAACTCTTGTGAGTGAGTTACAATGGTATTTTTGTTTGAGATGATTTTCTAGAAGTTTTGCATGCCTGTAGTGGTTTTCACTTGGTCTCTATAGTGACTCAAAGATTAGAAGCTTGAGAAACCTTAGATCACCCTGGTGTCTTTTTGTCTTCTTGATGAGTCTGACTTGGTTGTGAAATCTATCCTTTGCGAGAAATAGATTTATTTTTCTCCTTGCAAAACTTTGAACAAGATTTGTTATAAGTTTTGAATTTCATTTTTACAAAAGAAAGCATATCTGGATGTTTTTGATTGGTTTGTTATTCTGAACAAATGAATCCTTAGTTTACTGAACAACTAAGTAAAACATCCTCAAAAATAATTGAAGCTTTTTATTCAATTTAGGTTTTTAAAAGTTTTTAGATCTCAAAATTAGTTTTTGTTAGTTTTGAGTGTTTTTCTAAAACTTGTAGATCTCTTTTTAAGCAAATTGTTTTTGTAGTTTCGAGTTTTGAAAAGAGAAAGGGATTTATTGTGAGAATTAATTAGTAGTCTCATTTTGAGTTCTTATTGAAAAGACAAAAAGATTTTCTTTTCATTTCCATTTTGAAAGAAAGAATTGTTTCTTAAAGAATTGCATTCTCAGACTCTTTCTTTTAGCTAGAATTTCATTAAAAGAAAAACAAATTGCTTTCATTTCAGGTGCATCTTTTTAGTGTTTTTGGAGTCGATTCTTCACACCATCAAAGTTTCATTTCCATACCTATTGACTTAAATAACAACCCATAAAAGCAACGCTTAATTAAAATTGATCTAGTAATATTTTCTATTTCTAGGGCTCTTATCACCAATATAGCTTAAGCTAGTATCTTGGATTAGGGAGTAATTAACTCTCCAAGGGAGTTAAAAAAAAATAAGTAGATACATCTTGTGGTAGGAAACAAATCCAATTGTAATTGATACATTCTGGGAAGCTTCTCTTAAAGGATTCAATCATGAGATCATGTTCGAACCTTTGAGACAATCAATTCTGTCTCATTAGGAAAGATAGAAGATTTGCGCGTATTATAAGCAGTAAACCTCAGATTAACCATTGTCGAGGAGCTTGGGGTCACTTGTTGGTAAACCACGGATTGACCATGTTGAGGAGCCTTCAAAGGGATTGAGCTTTGTTACTCTGCCCTTGCACGTAAATCGGATCATAGACTGTTCCCACCGTTGTATTTGTTGATGTTGGTACATTAGTGTCCATAAACTTAATATTATTTCCTAAGGTGACAGTGAAGGAAGGATCTCACTGTACTTGGAGCAGACATTGACTAGACTCACTTGGACTCTCTGGGGGGCTCTCTTCACTCGAGGTGGTTTTGTGAAGAAACTTGTGCCAGTCTGTTTCATTAAGTAGGTTGTCGAGGTAACTATTCCAACCACCCTTTCTGTATTAAACTTCTACTACGTTGGATTTCATCACCAACTAGTGTTTTTAGTACGGAAAGTTACTGTTTTTGTGTGGTTTGAACTCTTGGATTTTTTAGGCATGTGATTCAAGTGTTTGTTTCTTTAGAGACTTTAGATGGTTTTATTGAAATTTTCTTTGTTTGCATGTGATTAATTAATATTTAATCGTGGCTGAATTACCGAGACAATCTCGTAGACTTCAGGGGAAACCTCCTAAGTATACACCAAGCCAGCTTGAAGGGCTACGAGCTCTTGTATCACCTAGTGACAGTAGAGTTGATCACCAAAAGCCAGATAGTCATCTTTAATTGTTCATCCTGATTATCAAATACAAACAACAGAGTATATTCAAGAGCCAATTTCATTTTCTGAAGTTACTGGTAGTATTTCTCCTTACAGTGAATTAGCTGAAGAACCTAAAATTTATGAGCCTGATACTGAACTTGCTGCTACTCCAACTTCAGGATTTTCTTCTCCAACATCTAGTGGTCCTGGTTCACCTAGGGTAGGAAACATCATTACTCAAAATCTTCCTTCTGGCCTCATTTCTATTGAAGAACTTGTCAGTCCAGACGAAGACGTAACTCTTCCCGAAAACCAACAATCTTTAAATCTTAGGGAGCATGAACCAATATTCTACAGTCCTTTTAGGAGTGACGCTTGGTACGTATCATTGACAATTTTTTTAGAAAACCCAGGTCTTAGTTTTTCACTACCTCGAATTCATTTTCATCCTACACCAAGAGGTTATTATCCTTCATCGATCATGTAAATATAGTCATCTATGTTTTCCCAATCATTGGAAACATTCTTATATGGTGGTCCTTATGTCATCTATGTTTTCCCAATCATCGGAAACATTCTTATATGGTGGTCCTTATGTTCCTTCAGGGTACCAGTCACTCACTGGTACTTTTTCAAGAGAATATCCTCAACCAACTGAACATGAGTTATCAACTGGTAGTAATGGAACTCAAGCTTTGAACGTAGAAGAAATCCTTATGATGTCTGGTAGTATTCCAAATCCTCAACCTCAAAGTAGTCAGTTACCACCTGGTGGGAAACCTCAAGGACAGTACATAACTTCGGGATAGTGCATGCCTCAAGGTCAACCCCAGACTCAATACATACCTCAAGGTCAACCCCAAACTCAGTACATACCTCAAGGTCAACCCCAGTTTCAGTACATACCTCAAGGTCAACCCCAATTTCAGTATGTGCCTCAGGGTTATCAACCTCAAGGTCAATACCCAACTCAAGGTTTCCAACCACCTTCTAGTAAATCATTTTTACAAGGAGCTGGAAATGTACCGCTTAATTATTAGCCCTACGTTCGACCAGTTTATGGTCCTCCATATGCACAACCTTTTATGGGTCCATACTCCGGAATGAATATGGCGTGGGATCTGTCTCACACTCAACGGACTATGCAACCTAATGTGCAGATATCTAATCAACCTGGACAACCTTTTGTTTCTAGTTCAACCCAGCAACTTGTCGAACCTACTGTTCAAACCTCTGCACCTGGTTTAGTTCAGCAGCCTGGGCCTAGCTCACCTCAGACTCCGCCTTGAACTACTGCTGCAACTGCTACAACTTCTGTTCAACCTACTACACCTATTTCTGGAGTATCTATAGCTTTGGTTTCTACTATCCCCGCATCAGTACAAACTCCTCAAGTCTCTGTGCCACAATCAGGACCTACAGTTCAAACTTCAGTCCAAATGCCTGCAGGACAAGCTGGTCCAAGTACGATTGTCACAAGTCAACCGCAATTCACTTATCAACCGTACCAGGGACAGTATCAATTTGGTCCTACTATACAAAACCCAGTTTATTAGTATCAACCGTATCTTGGCTATACTTATAAACAGCCTCAACAACCCTAGTTTGGTCTAGTTAATCCTAGTTTCCCGGGAGGTTATAACATTCCTAATGCAAATCCAATTTCAGGTTATCCTGGATATCCTCCTCTTGGAGATGGTCTTGTTACTCAAGGTTTTTGCGACCCTAACCGTTAGTTACCATTTATTGCAACTATGGATTTACTTGATTTGTCACACTTTACGAACGATCTGATTTACTATCTTCTATATTGTCCGCCAATGCCTAGTAAGTTGCCTAGAGATATCCCGAAATTCAAGGGTAAGAAAGGAGAGGATCTGTCAAATCATGTTATGAATTATCACCTCTGGTGTGCATCTAATTCAATCATTGATGATTCAATTTGATTGTGTCTTTTTCAACGAACTCTTGTTGGTCTTGCCGCCAAATGGTACATTGAGTTACCATGAGCCTCTTTTTATAATTTCAATCAGTTAGCCACTTCTTTCTTCACTCATTTTCAGTTTCCTGTCAGATACGACAATGGCACAGAACTATTAACTTCACTAAAACAATCAATGTCCACATATATTTCTGATCATATTCATGAATGGCGACATAGAAGGCGTTTAGTGAAAGTTTTCATTCTGGATCAAATTTTAGCAAAATGGTTCATTAAATCATTATTACCCAAAATCACTGAAGATGTAGCTAAGGGAGGAGTTGTTACTGAAGAGAAAGTCATTTCTCAAGCTTAGTACCTTGACCTCGTCTATACGCAATCAGGTACTTTACATGAAAAAATCCCTAATCTTCCAAAACACGGTCAAATAACTACAGCTCCTTCAGGGTCTCATGCCGCTGATGGTATGATTGGTTCAGTTAGTACTAAAAGTAAGAAGAAATTTTCAAATAATTCTTCTCCTATAATAACTTTACCTGATTCCCCGACAGGAGATTCTTCCGCTGAAATTTCTGCTGACATTCATGACATAGATTCATCTACAACCAAATCAAAATCCGGTAGTAAAAATAAGGGGAAGATGAAAAACAAAAAAAATTCAAAAGATAAAACAGATAAAAATGAATCTACTGACAAAAAACGTAAACCTCGTTATCCTTGTTTCATTTGCGACGAGGATCATTTTACCAAAGACTGCCCACATCGAGCAGAGGTTTCGAAAATCGTTAAAGGTTCACAAACGTCTGTTGTCTTGAAAGATCCTTTTCCTGCTCAAGACTGTAAGATCATTGGTTCTTCCTCGAATGCCTTAGAAGAACCCATTATGATGATGTCTCATGTTAGGATTGTGACGCGATCGCAAGATTATAGTAGTAAAAATCCTGTTGGTGGTAAAGAAGAAGAATCTTCTAATTCAAACACATCAACTTCACCTCCTCCTTGTTTCGGTCCACTATAGAACGAGAAACCCAACCCTGACTTAGTAATCAAACCGCTTGCTAAAGGTATACTTCAGAAATCAGCTTTCAATCCACATGTGAGAGCTGCTCAGAATTATAACATTGTTGAAGACTTAGTTATTTCCGCTTCAGCAATGTCGGCTTTGGAAGTGCTGCAATCGTGCCCAGCACATCGTAAATTACTATTGTTTGCTATAGGAGTTGTCGATATTCAAGATTCGAACCTAATAATATTTCATTCAGAAAATAGAACACCCCGCCTGCCTCATCAAGTGGCTTTCCATATTCCAGTGTTAGTCAAAAACAGACCTTGCTTTCGGACTATGATTGATGAAGGGGCTTCTATGTGTATTATGTTGATCCAATGTTGGAGATCGCTTGGTTCTCCCACACTCAATCAGTATTCGACAAATATAAAGGCTTTTTATGGTTGAGGGTTCTATATTTTTGGTATTTTGTAGGATTTACCTATAGGGGTCGAAGACAAAACCGTACATCTAGATGTGGAAGTGGTTGATGCCCCTCTAGATTACAACCTTCTCTTGGGTCACAGTTGGTCTTATGCTATGACTGCTATTGTTTCATCGGTCTTCTGGCTTATCAAGTTTCCTCATAATGAAAAGATCATTACAATAGACCAACTGACTTATTTTTCATCCGACCCAGCCTCTATAGATAGTATTCAGCACATCGATAAAACAACTATCCCTTACAAGGATGTTGGAGTAGGTTTGATTAAAGATTTTGGTTTACTAGGAAATTTTTCCTTCCCTCCTCCTAACGTATCACCTTCTATTGCAACTATTCATATGATTTCATCGAGCACTATTGCTTTTGATGATCCTTGGATCGTACCTTCCGATTCTGAGGTGGATTCATCTGGTGGCACGATGCCTTTGAGTCCCTTTGAAATTGCATATCAGGTTGTATAGTCGTTTATGATTCTTGTTCCACCAAAACTGATCCAATGAATGTGGTCCATGGGGAATCACTTTTGATATCAACCTCAGCTACAACAACACTTTTTGATCCTATTCATACTGATGAGAAGATTCGTGAACTTTTGCCTGTTAATGATTTACCATGGGAATATCTTCATCACCGATCTTCGTTTTTACCTGAGATTGATCATTTTGAAAATGATTTTTCATCTATTTTTACTACTGACTATGTCAAAGAACCACAGAATCCAATGAAACATTATGATTCTTAGTTAAATTTGGGAAATATCTCTCAAATGGTTCCTATTGACATTTCAGTTAAGCCCGGAATTATTGGAAACATTCATATATGTGCTTCTTGTACGGACAATGAAATCCAAATTTATAAATCCCTATTTCAAGAATTTTGTGACTTGTTTGCTTGGTCATATGAAGAAATGCCAAGAATCGATCCATCAATTATTGTCCATGAAGTTAAAACATACTCGGATGCTAAACTTATCTGACAACGTTTATGTCAGATACATCCAAGAAAAGTTGTTGCTATCAAAGTTGAAGTTGAGAAATTACTTCATGCAGGTTTCATTTATCCAATTCATTTAACAGACTGGGTATCAAATATTGTTCCTGTCAATAAAAAACAAGGAACAATATGTATCGACTATATGGATATTAATCGAGCTTGTCCTAAAACCAATTATCCAACCCCCTATATCGATCAAATTATTGATGATTGTGCCGATAGTAAAATGTTCTCCTTTATGGATGGTTTTTTTGGTTATAATCAAATCAACATACTCCCTGCTGATAAACCTAAAACAACATTCATTTGTCCATGGGGGACATTTGCTTATTGCAAATTACCCTTTGGATTGAAGAACACTAGAGCAACTTTTCAAAGGGCTATGCCTTACGCATTTCATGACATCAAGCACATTGTGCAACCTTATCTTGATGATTTACCTAACCATTCATTACGTAGAGCTGATCATCTCACTCATTTATGAGCTATCTTTATGAGATGTAGGCATTATCGAATTAGGTTGAATCCACACAAACGTCTATTCTACGTAGAAATGGGTCGCTTACTGGGATTTGTCATTTCAAAAGCCAGCATTCGTGTTGATCCCTCGAAGGTTGAAGCTATCGTCAAATTACCTCCTCCTTCGACTCTTCGCCAACTCCAAAGTTTGCAAGGGAAAACAAACTTTTTACGTCGTTTCATTCCTAACTACGCCGAGATAACGAAACGTTTTACCAAGTTGTTGAAATAGAATACTCCATTCTTTTGGGATGAGATTGCTGATAAATCTTTTAATGCACATAAACATGCATTAACCCATGCATCGTTACTACATCCTCCCAATTACAACCAAGATTAATTTTTGTACCTTGTCACTTCTCATTCCACCATTGGAATGGTTTTAGTTCAAGAAGATGAATTCAACAATGAACATGTGATTTACTATCTTAATCACACTCTGCATCTGACTAAGCTTAAATATTTGCATGTGGAGAAATTGGTCTTGGCAGTTGTTCGAGTTGTCCAAAGATTTCGTCACTACATCTTATTATGAAAAACCACGGTAATTTATGACGGTAACCCTATGATGTATATCTTGACCAAGCAATTGTTGGGGGGAAAGTATTCCAAATGGATAGTTATCCTGCAGTAATTTGACTTGGAATTTGAAAAATCCAAGGCAAAGAAATCTTTGGTTTTTGCTGAACTGATGTTTGATTTCCCGCTTACTGATACTAAAACTGTGGTAGAGCAGCCCATTGCGGATGAATCCTTGTTTCTTATCAGTACTTTTGACCCTTGGTATGGAGATATTATTGTTTATCTCCAAACCCAATCTTTTCGGCCTGAAATCTCATGATCTCAGCGACGGAAAATACATTTCCAATCCAAACAATACAATATTATTAATGATACACTTTATCATCGAGGAGCGGATTCTGTTTTCTGACATTGTCTAACTGATGAAGAAGCTTAAAAGGTTCTAAATGACTGTCACTCTAGAGCATGTGGCTGTCATATGTCTGGGTATGCCACAACCCAAAAGATATTGTGCTGGTTATTTCTAGCCATCTTTATTCAAAGATTGTATCTATGCAATCCAGAAATGCCACAATTATCAAACTTTTGATCATAAGATGCATGCTCCACCCGCTCCTCTCCACCCTATAATTGTTGTCGGTTCTTTCGCAAAGTGGGGTATTGACTTTATTACATGTAACCCTCACTCGGCCGAGGGGCATGCGTATATTATCCTAGCAGTAGATTATTTTACTAAGTGGGTCGAGGCGATGCCTACATTTTCGACAGACAGCAAAACTACTGCAACTTTCATATTCAATCATATAATTTCTAGATTCAGTGTTCCTCAAGCTATTATTACTGATCATGGAA